>JAGKTI010036176.1:0-11117 GCA_018397915.1 Birgus latro
TAAGTTACTGGCACGTGTTCTGTGTTCGCCATAGCGCTGTAGGCAACACAAGTGTTGGTGTGAGATCTTACTGTCTAGAACTTCATAATACCGATTATCCCACGTTCATGCCTCCAAGCATCTCACATCACAGTTATCGTACTATAAATCAAGACTATAATAAAAAGTATTTGGTATCTTCCAAATCGCACAGAAGAGAACACACTTGCGTCTGATAATCACTATTTGCGTGTTGAAGAGAAGCCTAGGAAAGAATCAGCAGGTACTCACGATGATGCTCTCATTCATGGTGGCGGTGGGTTAAGTTGTGCGGTGGTGGTGGCAGAGTAGTGGAGAGACGAAGGGATCACCTGCCTCGAGGGGCTCCGGAAGACGTCTGCGCTACACAGGCAGCTGGGAGGCACCCGCTCCAATCTTCCTTCTGACAGCTCACGTCACTACTGAAATAATCACTAGGTTCTCCCACTTTAAAAGCAGCTGCAACCTCGCCTTGCACCCAAGACGACCAAATGTGATCCTTGGGGTCACGGGAAAAATTATCGTGCACTAGCAACCCATTACTCTTCGATCGCTACTCTTCCCAACATTTTGCAAATTGCTTACAGCAGTCGGTAAAAGTGGAAGTAACCACAGACTTTGTGTATGCGTGTGTTTGTATGAGTGTGTGTGTGTGTGTGTGCAATCCTACTATACATGCTCGGAACTAAGGGAACATCGTACACAGGCAAGCTGAGAGCATCCTTGTTGTATACCAGTTTGAATCACTTTCTACCCGTGCCCTGTGATTGGTCAGGTACTGTAAACCAGTTCTGAATTAATTAGCAAGGGTGGGCGGGGCCCCCACAGAGCCCCGTCCCAGTAATATTTCGTGCAACACTTTCTGGCGCTATTTTGGTGGTTATCGCGGGCATATTAGTGGGGCAGGTGGTGAAGGGTGGCCTTCCTCGCACCCGCCCCGCGCCGCCCAACCCGCGCAACCAAGCGTAACACCCGCTGCTACAATCATCTTCCTCAAACACAGATTTTAAGGAACAGCAAAGCGGAAGTTAACCAGTTTTGACGGTGTCATACTGTCAGGTGCAAGTTTTGTGTGTGTGTGTGTGTGTGTGTGTGTGTGTGCCTCTTAAACAGTAGGTGTGTAAGACTACTAGCTGGTAGTGGAAAAGAGCTACAGGTGTGTATAGGCTATACAATAATAGATTTCCATTTACAGATATTTGCTTTGCTGCATTCTCACAGAAATGCAGCAGTTTCGTTCAGTGCACCATATAAGTTGATATTGTGGCTTCCTAATTACTGTAGTTATGACAGTCTATATCAGTCATCTGCCACAAAGTAAATTTCACAAACTTCTGGCTCTATGTACGTCCCGTAGGGTCACGTAAGTGCTTTGGAGATTTCGTAATAGATTTTTATGAGCAATTTATACTATACATTACATCTCGGTATCTTTTTGCATGGTACTGGTGCAAATTATGTCGATATGAATGCAATATAATAAACATAAGAAAATGTTAAGAAATAATGTGCAAAATAAATCGCGAAGAAAGAGGTATTATGGGGACTCGTACAGTACAGACCATAACTGTTGGAAGAGAGTAAGCTGGACCAGAGGTAATTATCGCTTAGCCTCATCATAAGCGTCGGTGTGCGCCACGCGTTGGTAAGAAATTATGCAATACGACTCGCTGATAACTGCCGGGTTGTATGATATCAATCGGAAGGAGAGGAGGAAAGCTTGTTCTCGCTTTATTCACATCAGCTTTTTTTTTCTCTCTTTCTCTCAGATTAAAGCAATTTTCCTACTGCTATACAGAACCTGTAGTGGGTCTCCTTACAGTTACCGATATACTCGTAAGTTGGGGCAGAGTTTACTTACTTCAAAATGGCCTCATCATAGAGGGCAAAGTTTGTGTTTAATTAAACTTACGACTTTTACTGAAGACGAATGAAGAATGAAAGGCAAAGTAGATCATATTATGAATAGTTGAAGTTAGCCCCTTCAGTCCAATGACTTATTCTTTGTCATGTTGCATCCAAATTTTTTGTTTAACTTTGAAATACTTTACGAAGTTGGGGGTTGCAGATGTCATTCGCCCCTTCAGAAGATGTGTTTCCTTAGGTGAATAAAACTGCCTGGTGATAGCAAGATTAAGATATAATTACGTCATCGGACTGAAGGCGCTGATAGCCATGATGCATAAAGCGGCACATTAATTTACACAGTAACGATTCATAGGCAGCATTTTACACAGTTATAATTGATCTAAAACCTCATTCAGGTAATCCTTGGCAGTGCAGCTATATTCCTCATTTTAACTGTTTTGGGTCTCAACGTGTGTCCCCCTAACATTGGCAATAAACCCACCTTCCTTTACGACCCTAAAGCACTATACTTATTCTACCATTCAAGGAGACGACTTTCGCGTTTTCTAACAATATTCGTCGCATCCATGAGTCGTTGTCGGTGAGTTCAGCAAGTCTGGCAAAGTGATACACTGGATGGGAAGGAAACGATGTTTTTAGCTACACATGGCTCATCATCAAGAAAAATGAACGATGCATCTCTCTTAGGATGATCTCTGCATCGTCTGAAACGTTAAAGAAATAAAAGTATAATTTCTACCGTTTGCTTTCCTTCCCACTCAATTTCTCCGCTTGTCATTATGAACCAGTTACTCGAGACTCGGAAGCTTTTAACCACTGCACACCAATGACGTGTTTTTCTTGTTATTCTTGGTATCTTCAAACAATTTTATTCAGCATAGGAGAAACTTTATGAAATGAAGAGGTTGGAGATGTTTCATTAAACCCTTCTTCACAAGACATCTTCCCCACGCTGAATAAAACTGTTTGGAAATGGTAAGAATAAGTGAGTAAAAGACGTAGCGTGAATCACACGCATTAAGTTCTTGCGTGCAGGCGGTAAGTGCGTACTCTCTACATATGGATATGACATGTAGAACATGCTTTAAGGGGAAGTTCCCATTAAAGTGTCAGTTTATTACAGACGCATTGGAACAAAGTTTGAACAATATAAAATGCATAATTTTGATAATTAAAGCCAGTAACTTTAAGTACTGGAACCGTTAGTCAGTTATGTTCTTGCAACTGACGCCATTTGCCAGATATTTTCACGCTACTGACGCCATTTGCCAGTTATTTTCACGCTACTGACTCCATTTGCCAGTTATTTTCACGCTACTGATGCTATTTGCTAGTTATTTTAACGCTACTGACGCCATTTGCCAGTTATTTTCATGCCACTGACGCCATTGGCCAGTAATTTTCACGCTACTGACGCCATTTGCCAGTTATTTTCATGCCACTGACGTCATTTGTCAGCCATTTTCATGCCACCGACGCGTGCACGCTGAGTGCAAACGCGAATCGATTGTGGATATGATAGTTGTGTATGAAATCATGGACACTGTAATTAGTCAGATTTACACATTTGATCTACCTTTCTCAACTTTGCAAAGAAATTTCGTAATGAAAGATAAGGCATCAGCTATTTTCGTACCACCGATATCCATTGTCCTTTTGTGTTGAAGTGCATTGTTTTGGTCATTACAACTAGAGACTTTTAACATGTAAGCCATGTTCGCTTAATTTTCAGGCTAGTGATGCATGCGCTCTTCAAATAATGTATGCTCACTGAGGTCAAGTGCTAGCCTCCAGCATGTATCACCCACGACGTATGGCACCGGTCTGAAGGGGCTAAGCACGGCACTTGAAAAGTCATTACTGGAGGCGGTAACGTGTTTGGAATATTATTCAAATAATGAAATACAATACTCTGTTGGTGTGTTGAGGTGCATTTATCGGGATGCACCACCACCTACACCGTCTTACTCCTTCAGGGCAGCCTTGACACTTACACGCAAGTATATCACAGTCACCAGCTGCCCCGACACCACATCACTACACCACTCTACCATCTCTCACCGCCTCACTTATCCACATCAGCACAACACATCGCTTCATGCATCACCTCCACTACGCCGGTAACGTTCCTTGGGAGGTACCAAGTTTGTGCTGTTGCAGTCTCTGATTCATCTTTCTTGCATCTAAAATGAAATACTACCTAACTTCACAGCACTTTACTACATCATCACCATCATCATCATCATCATCAGCAGCAGCAGCAGCAGCCTAAGGCACTCCTTTGCAGGACGAAGACCTCCCCGAGTTTTCTCCTCTCTGACCAAATCGTTGTTATACTGTTCCACCCTAATCCCAGTAAATCTGTGAATTTCATTATTCCACTACGCTGCTTATTTCTTCCCCCCCCCCTCTCTCTCTCTATTTATCTATCTATCTATCTGTCTATCTATATGTTGCCACTTCGTTACTTTGGTTATCCATCTGTTGTCTGTTGTGGTGATTATATTCTCTGCTTTCGTCTGTTCCTCTGACGAAGGGCCTCTCTTCTTATCCTTCCATAGGATACCTAACATAGTGCTTTCCAGTCCTGTCTGATCACTCATTAGTTTGTGTTCCCGGCTTTAGGAATTTAGCTACACCCCATGTTTGCGATGCGTAAGTTGCAAGAGGATTTACATAATGATGCACCTTTCTTTTTTTGGAAAATTTCTATTCCATCGTGATGTTGCTTTGTTTACCAAAAGGCCAAACCCTGTATTCCATATCAGTTCTTAGTCTGATATCATTGTCATGAGCAGGATAAACTAATACTGTCTGCACCGCCTGTCATAATTATAAACATATTTTGCAACACATTCTACCTCAATGTTTCCTATGTTTACCCATATTCAAGCCTACTTTCAGACTCTGTTCAAATTTATTACAATTTATTGTACTCCGTCCCCTGATTCACAGAAAAGAATTATGTCATCAGCAAATCGCACTGTTCATTCGCTCATCATTTAATTATTTTGCCATCCCAGAACTGACTGACAATCACCAGTGGATGGGTGCAAGTGTGCAATAGTAAGAGGCATTGGGTATTTCCAGTTGATGGTGTTCTGTTGGGCGAGGAATTTCACTTTTTGTACATAGGTAAATGTTTTGCATCTATTACAGTTTTCTTAATTAGGGCCGACAGTTGTCGTGTAAAAACCCTTACAGACTCAGTCCGGTTGGAGAACCTTAATCCAATAAACCACCGGTTATCATTTGGTTATATGGTTCCCACCTAATACTGTAAACTGTTTCCTGGTTTACAGGAAAGTGCTTCAGGTGAACGGATGGTAGGCACTCCCACCTACCACAAAGCATTTTTGAAAAAAAAAAAAAAAAAGAGGGGGGGGTTCTTGGATTTATCATCCATAGTGAACTGAATTAATATCATGTGAAAAGGATTATGACAGTGAGTGTAAAGACGAGAGGAAAAGTGATAGGCCAATGTGGTGGATAGGTAATTAGTGTGTGAGGGTTCGTTTACACGATCATCGTTATGGCATGACTTTCAAGTATGGTGACGATGCCGTGCTCTTGAAGTAGTCATGTAGACAGCAACCCTGATCGCCTGCAGTCTACACGACCACTCTCCGAGCACGGCACCGTCACCATGCTTGGAAAACCTGCTCCGACGCTGAACATGTAAACGAGCTATACATAAGAATTTCACGAGCAGTCGAAAAGGAAGGATGATGTATTAGACGGAGTAATATGTGGCGAATTTGGCACCCTAACGTTAATTTGGCAGTCGATGAAGTGACTCTTCCCCCTAGTGTATATGAAGCGCATCTTTGAAGATGAAAATAGGATATATTTACAGATGGTTTGCTTGTGAGATAATGCCAGGATTTTGAAGGTACAGATCACTGATTCTCCAACTGGGAGCCATGGCCCACAAGGGGGCCACGGCAGGATTTTAGGAGTGCCACTGTGAGCTAGTGTAAGTAGTAAATCAGAGTGTGTCTGCCGTACTTACATTCGGGTGAGGGGGCCACTTGTTTAAGCTTGTCGCCTTGCTCCCTCTCACTCCAGTGTATACTTTGCAACGTTTCGACGCTACTGGACTTCTTGTCATTTTCCACAACATATGTGAATCTGGTTTCTCCGCCCTTCTACACATAAAAAGTAAAAACCAAACCCGGTTTGATGTGAACCCAGATATGAGATGTTCGCTATCAGAGACTCAAACTCGAATTAGTCGACTGACTGAAAGCAAACAGTGTCACCCATCCCACTGATGTGTAACAAAATATCCATTCTGATTGGTGGTCATAAGCATTAAGTAAATGGAGAGCATTAAAAAAAAAATCCATCATTATTTGTGAGAGGCTTGAGAGAAAACTGAAGTGGGACCACGAGGATGTTGAGATCCCCACAAGTAGGGAATGAAGTGAAAAAGTGTGAGAAACTCTGGTAAACACTCTGTGAAACTCTGTACGACAATTTTCAGTGTGAATGTAATTCAGTATTTCTTCTGATTTTGTGTTTTCTCATCCTTTGTTTCTTGAGTCTATCACAGTCCAGTATTTTTGTGGAATTAAGGATGGTAAGCTGCAGCTCCTGATAATGATGGCAATAATGAATTTGGTTTCATCTGTTGTCATACCTACGTCAGTTACTATATTTTACATTTTTAAACCCGGCGAGAGCGGGTATTACGTTTTACTGTGTGTGTGTGTGTGTGCGTGTGTGTGTGTGTGTGTGTGTGTGTGTGTGTGTGCATGCTATTGAACAAATAATTTAAAAAGTTTTCACCCGACTTTAACCAAACTTGGTGGAAGTGTTGAAGGCAAGCCCACGAGCTAACCCATTGTTTTTTTTTAAACGATAGGTCAAGGTCACATGGCCAGGTCAAATTTTTGTCTAAAGAAATCAGCTTTAAACATTTAAATCCAATATAGGCCAACCTTGATGGAACGGTTGAGGGTAAGGCAAAAACAAAGTATCATTCAGTCATATGTCAGTGACAAAGACCAAGGCCAAAGTTTTACCAGTGTGTCTGTGTTTGAACAAATTAACTAAAGCATTTTTTATCTAAGTTGGACCAAACATCATGAAGGGTTGTGGGTCAGCGAAGAAGTTTACTTATAGTTTTTGAAAAAGGTGAAGGTCAAAGTTCAGGGTCATATGACAACACCAACTTAATAATTTTTTTGTCTGATTTAGACCAAAGGTTGTGGAAGGGTTTAGGGTAAGGTGAGAGTAATGGAATTTCATTATGAAAACGCTAATTAAATGTCTAAATGTCAAGGTCACAGAGAAAAGTCAAAAGTCAAGAGTCTTGATCACTTGTAAATGTCAAGCTAAACAGTTTCCGATTTAAACCCAACTTTGTGAGAAGTTTATGAGTGAATCAAGGATGGGAAATCCGAGGTTGCGAATAACTGGTTGAAGTTCAAAATCACAGGGCAAAGTCAAATGCTCAGGCCTGAGACCACTTAGTGAGCATGCGGATATTGCATTCTTTGAATGATGCTTCTTCTGACACGATAATTCATTTGCCAAATTACTGATAATTCACTAACTCTGACTGGGACTCTCTGGAGCTTGTTTCCGTCATCTGCTAAACATCATTCCCCTAATTATCGTCAGTAAATTTACTTAGACTGTTATTGGTTCCATAGTCAATATGATAAACGGTAGTTTCCAGTACCTTATTGCCTTTATTTCACTTATACTACCCCCATGCTTTCTTTCCACTACATCACCTCATCACATTACGTCACTACTCCACCACACTTCGCCCAAATTGTACCACATCACCACCACCACTTCCGACATCACATTGCCTCATCCCCACCATCTTAAGACCACCAAACCACCTCATTATAGTCCTCTCACAGCGTTACTGTACTCCAGGTACTGGACTGATGATATAACTGAGGCCGTAAACACTGTTACAGAGGGGGCAGCTAATGAACGTTTCAGTCATTCACACATAAAACAATGATGGTATGTGAACCCAGCCTGAAGAGCTCTTGAACAAGTACAAGTTGATAATTCAGTGATACAAGAAAAAGACTAATAACATTCTCATTTCAGATGTTTTCCCCAGGTCTCCTGCAAGCAACGTCTTCTACAGTAAGGCTTTTAGCTTGAACAGTAGTAGCAAGTCACTCCGTTTACAGGAGGGTATTGAGTTCATTGACACCTGGAATCACTGCTATAAGCAGCGGGCTCTGTTTACACATGATGGTCTCCACTTGAACTAGGTTGGCTCTTCTCATCTCAGTCGTCTCTTGGATGATGCTGTATTTCTGGCAAAAAAACACTCACCGTATAAGGCCTACATATGTCTCAACGTAGACATCATAAATCGAAAACAGACTAGCTAAGGCAAGGACATTAATGCTCTTCTCATGAATATGCATAGTTTGCGGAATAAATTTTCTGATTTAGAGGCTTATGTTCTTGCTGAAGATTACATTGTAATAGACAAAACAGAATTTAGCTCAACACTGAACACCATTTTATTTTTTTTAACATACCAGGTTTCAAAATTTTCTGTAATGAGAGAAATAATAGTGCAGGCAGTATACTGTTGTACATTAAAGTGAGAGTTGATTCAGTCATAATTCCAAAGCCGTCTATCAATAACACTGACAGTATTTATCTCCAGTCTAGAAAGAAATCCCATAGCAAAATAGTACTTGGGTTAATTTATCATCTTCCAGCACAGTCCAGTAACACTGCCAGCAAAATTTACAACCAGACTGCTAAATATGTAACAACCCAAATATTGTTATCTTTGGTGATTTTAACTTACTGGTTGCCATATGGGCAAAGGCCCTATCTTCACACACAGGGTTGGACCTATACATCAATTTGCACAATAGTTCACTGTAACAGCTCGCTGACTGTCCAGCACAAGGAGGCAGCATGTTATATTTGGTTTTGGCCACAGTGGA
Organism: Birgus latro; assembly: GCA_018397915.1. NCBI lineage: Eukaryota > Metazoa > Arthropoda > Malacostraca > Decapoda > Coenobitidae > Birgus > Birgus latro. The sequence goes on from JAGKTI010036176.1 coordinate 8,832, forward strand.
AAACTTAGTAAAGTTACCATAGGAAAAGAGTTTAGTATTAGTGACAACCATATCATCACATTCATCCCTAAATTCAGTGACAACAGTGTCAGGGCTAGGTAAGAGAAAGGGCCCAACAACAAGGGTGTGGATTTTCAAAAATTAAAGGAAATTATTTATTTTAGTGACTAGACTCCCACTGTTTGAACAGTAGATATTAATGAAGCATGGAAAATATTCACAAATATTCTCAGTAAAGAAATTAAGTTATGTATTCTCACGTGCAACAGACAGCCTGCTAAAAATATTAAACCCAAATGGTGTAATGTGGACATTAAGGATTGGCTATCAGCTTAAAAATGTTGCATACAAAAATTTTATTTTCACAAAGAACTGATGAAAATAAATATGATGACCTTCGTTGTAAAGTAAAATTATTTATAAAGCAAAGCAATATAACCTCTCAAGCTCGTGGTGTTTGTATTAGTAAATCCAACCCTTTAGAATTTTTCAGCCACAACAGAAATAAGAACGTGATAGCACCAACAATCGGCCCACTAATCACAGATAATCAAGAGCATACCAGCGATGAAATGGAGATGGCTGACATAATTAATGACATTACTATTAGCGAGAATGATGTATGACATGATACTGGTAAACTTAAAATGAATAAAACACTGAAGCCAGGTGAAATATCTTTGCTCAGTCTGAAGGAAGCCATGAATGAAATATCTAAGTCTTTGGCTAAGCTATTCAATAAATCACTAAGAAATAGTAAGGTGCCTCATGAGTGGAAACTAACAAATGGAACTCCAGTATACTAAAAAGGCAACAAATCGCAACCAGAAAACTATCGACCAATAAGTTTAACTTCAGTGGTGTGCAGGTTGTTAAAAACTATTATCAGAGATAGTTCGTTAAGCACTTGGAAATAAATAATCTCATTACAACACGGCCTGGGGAATAAAGGTTCTCGTCTTATAAATCACTTGGATTTCTTTTACTATATACGCAATATATACGATGAGACCAGATCCACTGACATTGTCTATCTTGATTTTCAAAAAACATTTGATAAAATTCCCCATAAAAGACTGCTTGAAAAATTGAAGACACATGGGTTCAGAGGCAGTGTGCTCGGTTGGATTGACAAATAGCTTACAGGACGTAAAGAGATTGTCAAAATAAACATTATAGACTCAGACTGGAAAGATGTTACAGTATTGGGTCCAATTCTATTTTTAATAATATATATGATATAGATGATGGTTTATTTTGTATTATATTCAGATTTGCTGATGATACTAAGTTGGACACAGAAAAGGAACAACTTTACAGAGGCAGGCAGTTCATAGTGACCTCGATCAACTGTTTAATTGGGCCCAGACATGGGGGATGGATTTTAAAATTAATAAATGCAAAGTGTTAAACAATGGAAATAGAGAAGAAGAAGAAGCCAGTTACACTATGAACAATATTCAACTAGATAATATCAGTCGTAAAAAAGTCGTGCATTATAGTAACGTTGATTTTAAACTAAGCACACAGTGTACAGAGGCTGTCAAGAAAGCTAGCATATTATAGGATTCATCTGTAGAGCATTCGAATATAAATCAGAAAAAAAAATCATCCTCTCCTTGTATGATTCTCAAGTACTCCCACACTTAGAATATTGTTTCTACTTTTGTTTGCCTTAATGCAAATAATATAGAGAGAAACTTGAGAGCATATAATGAAGTATGACAAAGATGATACGTAGATTGAGAAGTAAACCACCAGAAGAACTTTTAGAAGTCGTGAATCCCTTAGCCTTAGCTAAACGCAGGTTATGAAATGTTTTAATTCAAGTATTCAAAATATTCAAAGAGCAACTTCACAGCTGATCGCTCAAATTATACTGGAAGTAACAGGCATAAAATTTACGGAAACCGATTTCAGTCACATGAAGCTAAGCATTTCTTTTGTAACAGAGTTGTAAATACATGGAACAAACTGCCCTCCAGTGTAGTAAACGTGATACAGTACTAATCTTTAAAAATCGTCTTGATAAGTATCTGTCGTCTTACCCCAAGTGTAAGGGCTATACAGTATATTAATTTTCTCAGTTCGGGATTATTGTCTATTTATTTGGATTTATTTGGAGATAAAATATGTATATATATGTGTATGTATATATAGAGTATGTATGTGTTTGTATAAAATCAGTTCATTTACTTGTTTTATAATATTCATGTTTCATTTCTTTCCAAAGCTTCACGTGCAAGTTGCTCAGATTAGGTTCAAATGCTTTGAAATAAAAATTTA
>JAGKTI010036177.1:0-11116 GCA_018397915.1 Birgus latro
CTTGCACTTCATCACCTCTCCTGAAAACTTGAGGGCTCCTCGCACTTGATGATGCACCTCAGCCAGCCTTTCTTGAAGGTGCTTCGCATAGCCGGTGGTGTCTCTAGGCAGCTCTTCACCAGGTGGTCTTCCCATTAACAAGTCAACGGGTATGCATAACTCGTGGCCCAACATCAGTTTTGCAGGGATGTAGCCAGTAGACTCATAGGATACAGAATGATATGCCATCAACAATGCAGGTAATTTCTGGTCCCATTCTGTTTGTCCGTCTATGCAGTACTTGGCCAGTTCTTGTCCTAGGGTCCAGTTGAATTTCTCCACCATTCCATGTGACTGCGGTCTTAGTGGGGTCGTCCTGGTCTTCCTGATCCCCAGTAACTGACAGCACTCACGGAACACAGCAGACTCAAAGTTTCTACCCTGGTCTGAATGTAGCTCTTGTGGCATCCCAAAACGACAGAAGAACTGGTCAACCAACACCTGAGCAACAGCTGCAGCCTCTTGATCGGGTATGGCATAGGCTTCTGGGCACTTTGTGAAGTAGTCCATCGCGACACATATGTATCAGTTTCCTCTTTCCGTGAGTGGCAAAAGTCCAGCAATGTCCACTGCAACTCTTTCCATCGGTACACCCACTTGGTACAGCTGAAGAGGGCCGCACCCACGTTTCTTGGGTCCCTTTTTGGCACAGCACACATCACAGGCCTGACACCACTCTTCAACATCCTGATGCATGCCAGTCCAGTAGAACCTCCATCGCAGCCAGCTTAGAGTTTTCTTCACTCCCAGGTGCCCACTTGATCTGGTTATGGGACTCATCCAAGACCTCTGACCTCATCTTCTTCGGAACCACCAGTTGCCAATACTTGCTGAGGCCATCGGGTGTATCCCACTGACGCTCCAGTAGTCCGTTATTCAAACGAAGAAGGTCTCACTGACTCCAGTAACTTGGTTGTGGGGTTGAACCTGGAAACTTCTTCCCAAGATGGTCGCACTGTACTCCGCTGCAGCCACTCTAGTACTGGCTGTAAATCTGTATCCTCCACCTGCATCCTCTTCAGGTCTGTTTCATCTGACGTTGGCCCTGTCACTGTAATACGGTTGTATTTCTTGCTATGATCTTCCCTTTTCTTCGGACACTCAGAACTGAAGTGTCCCACCTCACTACATGTCCAACATGCTCTTGTTACCACTGAAGACTTCCTTGCTCTTCCATTTGTGACAATCCTCCTTCCTGTGCCCCAGCTTCCCGCAGAACCAGCAACCTCTACTGGTCTTCACCTGTTCCCTCTTCCACTTGTAACAGTCCTTTTTTCTGTGTCCTGGCTTTCCGCAGAACCAGCAGCCTCTACTGGTCTTCACCTGTTCCCTCTTCCACTTGTAGCAGTCCTCTTTTCTGTGTCCTGTCTTCCCACAGCACCAGCAACTTCCCCAAAATTTTTCCATTTCGCATACCTGCCCCTTTCTTGCCTTGAATCCTGCACTACAAACTGTCTGAAAAGTGGATGTACTTGACCTGACATAGAACTCAAACTCTAGAGCCCTGGCAAGTGCGTCTTGCATGCTTCTGGGTTGTGCCTCCTTCACCTGCACTTTCAACTCTGCTCTGTCAAGAGCATCGATGAACTGGTCCCTCAGTAGAATACCCAACAGGTTAGGTGCTGCTCCAGGGTATGCCTTATATGCCATACTCTGCAGGTCATGAGCTAGCTGCTGTAGGGGTTTTCCCCAAGCCCGTACACGGCTCCGGAATCTTGCTCTGTAAACCTCAGTCTGGTACATGGTTCCATATCTGTGCTCCAGCACTTCTACTAGGGATTGATAACTGTTTCTCTCCATCACTGACATCTGGCCAAGAATTTCCATTGCGGCACCCTTAAGGCTAGTAGCAAGCTGCACTGCCTTCTGCCTATCATCCCAGCCATTCTGATCCGCAAGCAACTCGAACTGTGCATGGTGAGCTTCCCAAGATACTCTACCATCAAATTCCTGAGGTTTCTTTTTAACTGGACCCCCATTGTAGCCATGCACTTCACTGGTTTGGGGTCTAAAAACTGGGGCATCATAATTAAGGCCAGGACTTAAAACTTCTACATTCTGTACATTCTGATTATTCAACCCTGTACTAATGCTACCTTAGATGCCTGGGATCCATCAAGATTCACCATACATTGTCCAATCCCTCCATATGCTCCCTGTACACTAACCTGAGGTTCAGCAGTACAATATTTCTCTACAGCCTCCATTTTCTCACTAATTATCTTCACATGGTCGACTACATGCTTCAACTGACTATCTACATGCTGTCTACATTCTGTCACTATTTCCTCACTAATTGTCTTCAACTGGTCGTCTACATGCTGTTTACACTCCATCACATTATTGCTCACCTCATACTTCTGCTGCCGTAGCTCAGCGTATACCTCCTCTTTCAATTGTTCCTGTTCTTCCTTTATTTCTCCCATGAATGCATCTAGCTGTCCTTGCACCCTCAGTTGTACTTCCCTCTGTTGCTCCTGTAATGCCTCTTGAAGTTGTTCATATCGTTCCTTTTGTTCTTCACGTTGTGCCTCTAGTTGTTCCTTGAGTTCTTTCTGTCCTTCACTTTGGGCTTCTAGTTTTCACTCTGTGCTTGCTGTTGTTCCTTGAGTTCTTTCTGTCCTTCACTCGGTGCTTGTATTAGCTTCACAAATGCCGCCAGGGAAATTTCCTCCTCCTGCCCAGCTCAAGACATTGTCTTCACACCTTCTGCTTCCATGTCGAAGGTTAGACTCACTGCAGCCCTGAAGTTATCCCACTCCTGACACCAGTGTTGCATCCCCAGTTCCCACACTGCCACAGGCTCTAACAGCAGTAGTGCAGTATAGGAAGGACTTTGCCCAGTGAGTTGTTCTTCCTATAGTCAGCCTTTAGGTGTACAGCACACAAGATCAGCTGAGGCGAAGATAAACACTGGCTTCTTAAAGTTGACTGTCTTTATTATCCAAATAATTTCACTTAATGCTTTCCAACTTCACTTCACTATTCACACAAGCACTGGAGCTATACGAACTTTACGAACTGCAGTTACACTTACTGCCTAACAACACTGCTTTCACAAGTACTGAAATATACAAACTTCACTGACACTGCACCGACACCCAACTAAACTTCATTCAAACTGACTGAGGCCCAACTAATCCTTAACACTGATAGTGACTCATCCCCTTCCTTATATTACCTTGCATTACTCGAGAATGATCTGTTTCTCCACAATTCTGGTATGTGCTGGACCTAACCCACCCCTAGCAACACAGTTACCAATTAAGGGACATCAAACATTACATAACACTCTAAATCATTTACCAAACGAATAAAATTACATAATTTAACAAACAATCACGTAAACAAAACATTATAGAGAAAAAAAAGATAAAAATTACAGTAATGCAAAACTTTCAAAATAACTATGCTCACTAACAGCAGGCAAGCTGGCAACTCTGACTCGTACCGATACCAGCCCACCGTAAACAGGAAACACGGAGAAGGTTCTCGAATGCCTAACTGGCAAAACCCACTTCATAACAATATTTTTAACTTAATTCTCGAATATTAAGTAGTTTTTATTTTCTGAGGTTGTTATTTACACATGTACAGTTTTAATCACTCTACTTTTATTATGGTTCAATTAGAAACTAGTACAGGCTTAGTCCTTCAGTAGCTTCCGACCTTTCATTAACCACCTTGCCTTTTCTCTCTCTTCATTTCCTTAAAGCTTTTTCTTTCATTCCTGATATTTACGTTTGCTTTCCTCTCTCCCCCTTCCTATCATATCCCTTGAGGTACCTACTTTTTAAATCAGTACCTATTTGTATTCTTAAAATTCTTTGAAAATTTTAGTAGTCCATTTCATGTCCTCATTATCAACAACTATCAACATAATTCTAACTTTTCCTTAAGCTACAGTTCCTAGTCTGACTGCTTTTTTCATGCTGGCATCTACTTTTTATGATTTTTGCTAGTTTCTCATATTTCTTTGTGTCTTCAGCATTTCTACCCTTGCTTGATTCAGCTACACATTCATCTTGACTATAGATTACTAGTTGCTATTTTTATGCTCTTTTTTTTTTAATTTTCCACCACTTTCTCTGTAACTCTAACCTTAACAGTTTCGCTGTAGCTTTTATGTCTAGGGTTTGGTCTGAGTCTACCCAGTCCTACGTGTATGTTCATCTTCTCTATTCCTAGATTCCTCATTTACCACCTCTTTTATTTCTGGCATTACTGTCTTACTAGATTTACAACCCTCTCAGATGTTTCTCCCATGTTTTCTTCTTTCATTGGTTGGAATTTGTTTTTCCACTCATTACATTCTTGTCGAAGTGTTATGATCTCATCCCGCGGTCAGTCAGCTCTCCGCATTTTTCTCCTACAACAATTCTTGCATTTCCTACGCAGATGTTACGGCACATCACGTGAAAATAAAGTCCCTTATTTTTTTGTGACATGATATTTGGTTTGTAGTGTTTGCTCTAGCTGCATGTTATTAGGTAAGAAATTTGTGCATCAGCTAAGGAAAATAGGAGGGCTGTTTGCTTGTATTTAGTTTATATGTGTGATCCCAAAGACCTGGAGGCAGTCCACCCCGCCTAACTCGAAAGAAGTTGTGTAGGGGGCTCCGTGGTTTTGGGGGGATCAACTAGGGATTGAGAGGTGCCACGATCTGTAAGTACCTCATGTTGGTCTGTGAAGCATCTGTGTAACAGATGATAGTAACAAAACATTGTTATATACTTTACGTTGGTGTAAAAGTTATGTTGAACTAGATGAAATTTCGTACAGTCGTCCCAGGCTAGGGGTCTGTATTGGCTCGGCTTCCCAATGTGACGGGAGGCGAGAAGATTTATGACCTGAGAGGCCTCCGAGGGGAAGCTCTGGGCGTAGGTGACATTGTTGTTTGATGAACATCAAATACAGAAGACCCCGGGATACAAGATCAAGTGTTTTACAATCCCTACCTATATGGCGAATATCTTTGGAAGTTACACGTTGAAGTACGAAGATTGTGGCACCTCTCATGGTCTAGCTTTTCCACCAAAGACTGGAAGCAAAATGTCCTGTTACATCCCGTGTCTACTAGAAAAAGCTCCAACTGTCTTGGACCCACCTTTGCCTCATACTAAAACGCTAATTATTGGCAAGGCTATTTTGTCATTAGTCCATGGTGCCCTGCATCCGTAGCCTCTGTGAGTACCCTTCGATAACTTTTCATTATTTCCACTGACTCCCATAGTTTTCTTATCTATAACTTGGAAAGCCTCGTGCAGTAACTTGGAATGCCATAGGTCGCAACGCAACCCTTTACACCCCAGATGGACCACATCTCGCGGAAATGCTTCAACTGCCGAAGACAGAGTTATAAGTCTTCAATGGATACCCACACGAATACTGGAGATTCATAAATAACTTTGACAAAACCATTGATAGGATTTCAGTTTGTCCTGTAACAGCCGAGATGTAACACAACAAATTAATCACTGGTCTGACCGAGATTCGGTCTCAGGCCCTCGTGCTCCATACGCGCGCACATTACCACTGAGCCAAAAAGAGGATCCCTGCTTTGCCTTAAAGCAACATGGGCTTTTATGTACCTCATTTTGTGAGTTTCAAACACACGGTAGCGTAGCATCGAAGGCCACCATTGAGGACGCTGCGGACCACACCAAACAGCTCATTTCCGGGATGTAAGGACTAGGACACTGTCAGCTTACCAACAACATCATTGTCCTCAAAGCCTCGCCTCACATCCCACACCGCTGCCAACCAATGTAATAGCCAAAATGAAACTTAATATTTTAATTACTAGTCTAGCTGGGATTTGAACTCAGGCCCTTGAGCGCTCCATAGGCACGCACGTTACCACTGAGCCAAAAAGAGGATCCCCCCTTTACCTCTAAGCAACGCGGGCTTTCATAGACCCCATTATACTTCAGCTAAGTGAACCCAATGGGGTGCTTCTGAAAAGCCTAGTATTCCGCTAGATGGCTCTGGCTCTTCGCTTTGGACAAACACATTCCCTGCGCTGTTTAAAAAGCATATTTTTCTTTCTTGCTGTGTGAAACTGTGAATCATAGTAATGTCATATACTGTAATATAAACAATACAAATAGAACACGTATATATAACGTAGAGTGAAGTGTTTATATTTATCGTAAATGGAAATTAAAATGTCATTGATGGCACCTGGTGGCAACCCGCCCTTTCAGTGGTCCTATATTATTTAATTTCTGCTACATTAGTGCAAGTTTGGTTCTTAATACATAGTTTGTTCAGACTGTAAATTATGCCTAGTGGATATTTTGACTCATTCAGTCTCTAAGTGGGCAGAAATTTAATGTTGAGTAAATACTGGGACTCAACACTTTCCTCACTCCCTTCACGCATGCGCACCACAAGGCAGTCCCATGTTGCTCCTCATACCCTCCAAAACAATTACAGTACATAGGAAAGCAAACAGCAACAGACCTTATGGTCCTTTCGAGGCTGTTTGTTACAGAGTAGACTGTGACTACAAGATCTAACTCTACATGCTGAAGGATAAGGATAATAAAGCAAGAAGGCTCCCTCCACCTCCAAACCCTCCAGTTAGAACTGGCAAGAAAAAGTGAGAAAGACCACCATGCAGCATGGAAAAACTGACGGAAATTTCATAGGAAAGACTGAAAAGGAAAAGCTAAATTATATAATACAGTATCTATAAGCTACCATTATGAATAACCTGAAAGAGGAAGTAGTAAAGTACAATGAATAATCGAATAAATAAATAACGCATGACACTATGTATGGGTACACTGAGTTAACAGGGCGTCTGCGGACGATGAGACTCTGTAGACATAACAACGTGAATACAATAATCCCGTGGCCTCAGTTGGACTCTGCAGGAATTCAAAAGAAACAGATACACGTGAATATAGCTAATAATCCCGTGGTCTCAGTTGGACTCTGCAGGAACTCAAAAGTTACAGATACACGTAAATATAGTTATCTTGTGGTCTCATTTGGACTCTGCGGGAAGAAACTTAAATCATTATCACCGCTCATATATTTGCATTTAGTAAATTGATCCAGGCTCTAAAAGAATAGAATAAAAGAAAAATTTATACAAGTGTTTTGTTCGGGAGTAAACATAGTAAGCTGGGGGTTAGGCGACAAATATTTATCCAGGCGACCTTTAAAGGTTAGTACTGTATTACAATTTACTACATTGGAGAGCAATTTATTCCATATATTTACAACTCTATTGAAGAAGAAATGCTTAGCTTCATGTGACTGGAATGGTTTGCCAATTATTTTATGCCCACTGCCTCTAATATAATTCGAGTGATCAACTGTGAAGTATTTACTAACAGCCATGTTATCTTGTCCTTTGAATATTTTGAATATTTGAATTAAATCTCCTCGTATCCTCCGTTTAGTTAAGTTAAAGAGATTCAAGGCTTCTAAATGTTCCTCGTACGGTTTATTTCTCAATCTAGGTATCATTTTTGTCATCCTTCGCTGCACTCTTTCAAGCTTTTCCATATCCTTTTTATAATACGGTGACCAAAATTGAACGCAGTACTCCAAGTGCGGGCGTACTAAAGAATTATACAAAGTGAGGACGATATTATCGGACTTATATTCAAATGCTCTGCCTATGAATCCAATCAATTTGTTGGCTCTTTTCACTGCTTCTGTACATTGTTTGCTTGGTTTCAAATCGTCTGTTATTATAACTCCTAAGTCTTTTTCGTGGTTTACCCTATCAAGTTGGACATTATTCATGCTATAACTAGCTCTTACATTTTTACTGCCAGTGTTTAACACTTTGCATTTATTAATATTAAAATCCATTTGCCAAACTTGAGCCCAGTTAAACAGTTGATCAAGATCTCTCTGAATTGCTTGCCTTTGCAGTACTGTATCTGCTCTGTTGCCTATTTTAGTATCATCAGCAAATTTTGAAATCTTACAACACAATCCTTCGTCAGTATCACTTACATATATTAAGAAAAGAATAGGACCTAACACGGAAACCTGTGGCACTCCACTTGTAACGTTTATCCAGTCTGACTCTTTTCCATTAATTACAACTCTTTGCTTTCGTCCAGAGAGCCAATTTTCTACCCAACCAAGAACATTGCCACTGAAACCATGTGCCTTTAGCTTCTGAAGGAGTCTTTTGTGTGGAACTTTGTCAAAGGCCTTTTGAAAATCTAGGTAGACCACATCAACAGATTTAGTCTCATCATACATATTCAGTATATCATTGAAAAAGTCCAGCAGATTCGTGAGGCAAGAGCGATTATTACGAAACCCATGTTGCGAATCTTCGATGAGATTGTTCGTTTCTAAGTGCTTCGCAAATTTGTCTCTGATAATAGTTTCGAGCAATTTGCAACCCACCGATGTTAAACTAATTGGGCGGTAGTTTTCTGGTTGGGCTCTGTTGCCCTTTTTGAATATTGGGGTTACGTTGGCAAGCTTCCATTCATGTGGCACCTTACTGCTCTTAAGTGATAAGTTGAAAAGTTCAGAAAAAGGCTTTGATATTTCATTCTGTAGTTCCTTCAATACACGTGGAGATATTTTGTCCGGTCCTGGTGTTTTATTCTCTTTTAATTTGTTTATTGCAAGCAGTACGTTGCGATCGCTAACTATGATGTCAGTAATTATGTTGCCCTCTTCTATAGGAATGGGGGAAACAGCAGGAATCGTATGTATATTTTCTATTGTAAATACTGACGCGAAAAACGTATTAAAAATTTTCGCCATCATAGTTTCATCATCAGTGTGCTCTCCGTTATCTGTGATCAAGGGACCGATTGTTGGAGTTTACTACCTTTTTGCTTCTTATGTAACTGAAAAATTCTTTGGGATTTGATTTATTGATACTTGCAATATGTGCCTCAAGGTTTTTCTTACTGCATTTAATTAATTTTTTGGCTTTTCTTCGAAGGGCATCGTAATCATTTTTATAACTTTGACTCTTTGTGGCATTATAGTTTTTATATGCAATATTTTTCGCTTTCAGACAATGTTTAATGTCGGAGTTCCACCATTTGGGTTTAGAATTTTTGGCAGGCCTTCTGTTGCGCATTGGAATACATAACCTGACAGCACTGTTGAGTTTCCATAAAAAAATTCCATGAATCATTGATATATAAAGTTTGGACAGTGGGATGCCAGTCGCCTTCACTTATAATTGCCTTTAATTTCATAAAATTTGCTTTCTTAAAGTCAGGCACTTTCTCACAACTGGCCCTGACACTGTCTTTACAGAATTTAATGTTAAATGTAACTATGCGATGATCACTTGTACTAAATTCTTCTCCTACAATTACGTTACTCACTACATTTTCTGATGTGGCTAAGACAAGATCTAGGATGTTAGATCCACGTGTCGGATAATGTACAAATTGAAATAGAGAACTTTCCTGCAAGTTTGTATACAGGTCTAACCCTGTGTGTGAGGATAGGGCTTCTCCCCATTTTGGAACTGGTAAATTAAAATGACCAAATATTACCGTACTTTGCGTACAAGATATTTCGGCAATTTGATTGTAGATTTCGTTATCGATGTTGAGTGGCTGATTGGGTGGATGATGAATTACCCCAGTGGTGATTTTACGACAAGATTAATTTCTTAGCTGAATGTAAATAGTGTCAATGTTTTCAATACATGGCTTGGTAATTTCGACTGGATGAAATCCTGATTTAATGAATAACAACACACCTATCCAGACCACAAGTAGTCTAAATTGTATTATTTTAAGCATTAGTCCTCGTGCGTTTGTTTTGAAAACAAATCTCTCGTGGAAAAAAAAAAACACGAGACTGTCTTGCAGTGCGCATGCATGAAGGGGGTGAGGAAAATGATGAGTCCCAGTATTTACTCAACATTAAATTTCTGCCCACATAGAGACTAAATGAGTCACAATACCTACTAGGCGTAATTTACAGTCTGATCACAAACTATGTATTAAGAACCAAACTTGCACTAAATGTAGCAGAAAAAAAGTAATTTAGGACCACTGAATGGGCGGGTTGCCATCAAATGCCATCAATGATATTTTAATTTCCGTTTACGATAAATATAGACAATTCACTCTACGTTATATATATGTGTTCTGTCTGTATTATTTATATTACGGTATATGACATTACTATGATTCACAGTTTCAAACAACAGTGTAGATATTTAACAAAGAAAAATATGCTTTTTAAACAGCGCGGGGAATGTGTTTGTCCGAAGCGAGAGAGCCATCTAGTAGAATACTAGCTTTGAAAGCACCCCATTGTTGCAGTTGTGTACTGGACCTGCTGTCAAAATGGTGTCATGTTGTTATATGATGAAAGTTGAAGGGTATAAAAAAGTAAGGTGGATCCTGGAGGAGACGTTTGGTAATGACCTCATGGTGTTGCAAGCCTGGATAAACAAGATTATTGAAGGCTCCCAGATACGTCTAAATGACAAGGCCAGGCTGCAAGAACTTGCGGATAACGTCAAGGATTGCTTAGAGGTGCTCAAAGCTATTGGAGAGACAAACTGGGCTCGGTTGAATACGAGTAGCTGAGAGGTTGCCTCATGATTGTAGAAGATGGGTCCATGGTCCATGAGGTAGTCTATCTCAAAGAGAAATATACTGAGTACCCTGATATAGAAAGGTTTCTTAAATTCATTGAGGAATTTGCAAAGATAACAAACGAACCACTGTATGGAAACGCAAGACGTCATATGAAGAAAAGAAAGGAACAAGACCCAAGAAGGAAAATGTTGCATCTAACAAGGCTAGTTTTAATACAGAAGTTCGTGATAGGGGCTCTGCCACCATTTCGGTTGAATCCACAAAGACTGAGAGTGAAGCTGGAGCTATGAATGCAGGTAGCATGAAGAAACCCTGGTGGCAGCTTTGCAATAAATACTGGTTACCGGACTCTGAGCAGTTCCAGAACTTCACATCAGAGGAGACTGAATTTTGCTCGAAATAGGGGACACGTCGAAGTATGAAAAATTGCTTCACGTAAGGAGATTCGTCACCCAATGATTATGTATTCTGGCCCAGGACCACCAGATTATGTGGAGCCCTACCCAGTA
>JAGKTI010036178.1:0-11116 GCA_018397915.1 Birgus latro
GAGAGAGAGAGAGAGAGAGAGAGAGAGAGAGAGAGAGAGAGAGAACTCAGTTCAAAAGTGGAAGAACCATCAAGTACATGCCAATTTATCTTCTCATCAAAATACTTAAGAAGCATTCAGACATTTTTTTCCCCCCCACCTGAAGACAGGATACAGAAAGAATTCAGCAAACACAGAAACTACAGAGGCAGAACTATTTACAGCATGCTCAGTGAAACGGACTAAACAATCATTACAGCCCCAGTGGAAACCTTGCAAAATAGTCTGTACATATGCTGAGAAAATGACTCTCAGGAATTTGCCTCTTCACACTCCATTAACACTTGCATGATTTGCATTTTAGCGATGCGTCTCTGCTTAGGACCTAACCTCCATAATGAAAGCTTTACAAACTCTGAATATACTGTATCTGGATCCCTTGTTTGCTCTGGATCCTCTTCCTCTTCTTTGGGTGCATCTTTTGCTGATTTTGGACTCCCATCTGGTGAGACCATCATGGCAGCATTTGATGGAGATGAGTTCTGTGAAGTGGGGTGGTGACCATTTTGTTTGTAAATGGAAGCAGCAGCAGTGGAATCTGGAATATAGCGAGTTCTTGTTTTGTCATCATCATCATCCGGACTTCCTTTCCCACCCTAGGGCAGGGTGAGGAGCGGCAATGTCCAGACAGCCCAAATTTGCCCAGTCTAATGGGCCACGCTTCCATTCACTCATCATTCAAGCCCACGGAATCCTGGCTCTATCAGATTCACCAAAAACATTCACCACGTTCTGTAGCTTCACAAATATACGTATCCGATAAAGTCAATCTGGACGCTGTCACGTAAAAAGGGGGTGCCAAATCCCTAATCATGCATTCTCCTCACAACATTCATCCAGCCAGCTCAAACTCTTGTCAGTCCCCTGGCCTCACCGACTTCCAAATCTCTCTTCCTCACACACTCATCCACCATATCTTTCCACCTTCTCCTTGGCCTACCTTGCCTCCTCCCTCCTTCAAATTCGCTCAGGTATGCCTTTTTAATCAATCCACTGTTATCCATTCTCTCCACATGACCATACCATCTCAGTACACTCTCTTCAATTCTGGTGTCCACAGACTTCCTCACCTCACATCTTTCACGAATCACATTATTTTGTAACCTATCCACTCTCTGTATTCCACATACATTCCTCAGCAGTCACATCTCCACTTCTCTCACTCTTGACTTTTCATTTTCATGCCACACCATAGTCTCACATCCATAAGTTAAAGCTGGCACTAACACTCCTTCATGTAAGCCTGATGCAGCTGCAACACTCAAGCCTCTGTTTCTTATCAAGGTCTTCATTGCACCAGCTACTTTCCTCCCTTGCATCACTCTACTTTCCACTTCTTTTGCACATTTTCCTCTCTTTTCTATCACTGTACCCAGGTATTTGAACTCTCTCACCAATTCCAATCTCTCTCCATTCACTGTAACATCACACTGGGAGTCACCTTCTCTCAATAACCATCACTTTACTCTTTTCTACTTTTACTCTTAAGGCACAACACTCACAGACATCAGCAAAACTCTGCACTAGTCTACCAAGTTCTTGTCCAGTATTTGCAATCAGTACTGCATCATCAGCATACAAGAAATCCGAGATATTCCATCCATCACCATTCATTGCCAATGCCATCCCCCTCTCCATTACTCATGTTTTTACTTCTCTCATCACCCCATCCATATATATATTAAACAAACATGGGGACATCACACAGCCTTGTCGCACACCCACACTGATCATGAACCATTCACTTAGATGCCCATTAACCCTTACACGTGCTTCACTACCATTACAAAAACTCTTGACGGCACCTAGCAGCTTACCATCTACACTGTACATAAGCAAAACTTTCCACAATGCTTCTCTGTCCACTTTGTCATATGCTTTTAGCAGATCCGTGAATGCCATAAACACCTTATGGTCCTTCTCACAAGCCTTCTCCGCTATCTGTCTCACTGCAAATATTTGATCCACACATCCTCTGCCACTCCTAAAGCCACCCTGTTCATCACTCACTAGGACTTGATATCTCTTACTTTCTCAATAATTCTTCCATCAACTCTCCCTACCACACTCAATAAACTTATGCCACAACAATTCTTGCACTCGCTTCACCCACCTTTATTTTTGTACAGGGGTACAATCACAGCCTTTTTCCACTCTGCTGGCACAGTTTCACTCATCCACGCCTTCTTACATATCTCCAACAAGCATTTTATTCCACTCTCTCCACTACACTTCATCATCTCTGCACACACCTCATCAACCTCAGCTGCTTTCCTATTTTTCAGCCGCTTCACAGTGCTCTTCATCCTTGCAAGTGTCATGTCTCCCGGCACTGCATTCCTTCTCTGCACACCCCCAAAACCAATCATGTTTACGGCTGCTCTGCTCTCTCTATTCCCATTCATCAGGCTTTCAAAATATTCTCTCCATCTCGTCCTTACTTCATCCCCATGGGTTAATAATCTACAGTAAGGTCCCGGGTTACGTTGGTATCGACTTACATCAAATCGAGGTTACGACAGTCGGTACGCGAGAGGAAATTTTAAAATATAAGAAAATAAAGAAAAAATACGTAAAGCTCGGTTTTTAAAGTGTTGCTGTTTACCGCAAGATGTCTCTGGTGTTTTCCCGCCTCACGCTTGACTACCAACAAACCAACAATCGCTCTCAGTCTCGCTGCTACTACTGTACCACCTGTAATTTTCTTGTGTTTGTTTTTCGCCTGATTCCACGATGCCTAAGAGACAGCTTCCTAGTGACCATAATGACTCCAAGAAACGCAAGACCATCACATTACGTGAAAAAGTCGATATTATTAAGCGTAATGAGGAAAAAAAAGCCATCAAACTTGATGTTAGAAATGCTTACATTATCATGCTGGTAATGATGTTGGTATTTCATATTTTACGGCAGTATTTTACGGTAAACTTTATTGTATGAAGTATGAAAAGTGTTTGAATTTAGGAATAAAATGTGTGTTGGCAGTGGGCACGTGTGTAAGGACGGGAGAGTGAGGGAGCGGCAGCCTGACTCAGTTGTGGGTGAGGCAGGTGCGGCATAACTCGGTTGCCATGACGACGAGAAGTGCCGTTACTGCAGCGAGTGAGCTACTGTGACGAAGACTCGTAGCAAGTACAACTTATATTTTATTCAATAAATATCATCAGTTCAAAAGACTGTGTTTCTTATACAAACCTGTTATAAGATTATTACATGTATAGTATGCGATGTATGGTTGAAAAATCTGTAAAACTTGATTTACGTTCAAAATCAGCTTACGTCATGTCTCAGGAACGGAACTCTGACGTAACCCGGGACCTTACTGTACCACATACATCCTTCACACCATCACATTTTCCGCTTCCACTTCAACATTTCCACACCTCTTTCCAGAATAACTTCCTATTTTCAGAGTACTGTAAGACCTCACTATAACGGACTAATTGGGGCCCAAGCCAGTCCGAAAAATGCGAAATTCCGATAAAAGCGACATCCGGACTTACCCCTGCTAATCCGGACTTTTTCCGATATATCAGACATTAGTCCGGATTGCATCAGTGGTTTTCACCACCACTGCAGTATTGTACTGTGTTATACCTTCACTACATTAATCAAATGGCATCGTAATACTGTACTGAGCACTGAAAAACATGTCTTTTACTTGTCTTATTGTGGTGAACATAGCTGAAGTGGTCATGCAGTCCGGACTGCTTTCTGGCTTTATCGGACTTTTTCCGATATATAGGAGTTTAGTCCGGTAGCTCCTCGAGTCCGATAAAAGCGAATTCCGGTCTACTGAAGTCCGTTATATTGAGGTTTTACTGTAGTTCGCATTCGTATTTCTTCCTAGGTCATCATTTTTTTTATATTTTTTTTTTATGTGTCCGACTCTGGGCATAGGCTTCACAGCCTGCTATCAAGGCCCAGTCGTCCTCCTACAATCTACATGTCACCACTTCGGCGCTTAACACCCACCGTCCATATTGAATACATGCTAGGGCTGTCTCATACAGGACTGGTGTATTGGTATTAGCAGGGTCATTTTTAAGACATGTCGGCGGGTCTCCTGGTAGATCAGTAAAGCCTGATTTAATGAAATTCAAATTCTTAAACTGTTCCCTGCAGCAGCGAGGATT
Organism: Birgus latro; assembly: GCA_018397915.1. Lineage (NCBI taxonomy): Eukaryota > Metazoa > Arthropoda > Malacostraca > Decapoda > Coenobitidae > Birgus > Birgus latro. The sequence continues at coordinate 4,176 of JAGKTI010036178.1, forward strand.
CGAACCTGGGTCCCTCGGGACTGCAAGCCAACTCTCTACCGATCAAGCTACCGCTTACCGCCTTCTTTTTCCTCTTCACTAGTCTCTTTACATGCTTCTTGCTCTCAGTATATTCAGTTCTCATTTCAAATGAACCAGTGTCCTATAACCACTCTAGCCATCTTCCTCTTTTCCTCCACTGCTTTCTTAACCTCATCATCCCACCATACCATACCTTTATTCTTTGTTGTTACTCTTGCCACACCACACATCACTTTAGCATTTCTAACTAAGCAATCCCTATATGAATTTCACAGGCTGTCCAGATCCATTTCATTCCTATTCACTGACTCTAATTTCTCCCCTACTTTGCTCCTGTATTCATCTGCCATTTCTTTGATCCTCAACTTCTCGACTTTCAGTCTTTCTCCCTGACTGCTCCTCTCTCTCTTGGTCCACCTCACTCCTCTCAGCTTGATCTTACATACCACAATCATATGATCTGACAGACCTCCACATTGTCCTCTCACAGCCCTCGTATCAGCATCCATTCCCAGCATCGACCTCTCTATGAGCATGTAATCAGTCAGGCTCCTTTCAACATGATCCCCGTTCCTTCTATACCATGTATGTTTATGTGCATCTTTGTGTTTGAAATACGAGTTACAAATGCACAACCTCCTTTCCTGACACATATCCTTCAGTCGCTTCCCATTATCATTTTCTCTTGGTACTCCATTACAAACCATTATGTTATTCTCAGGACCAGTGCCTACTCTTCCATTCATATCACCCATTACCATCACTGTAGAGCTCCTGGGCATTTCTCCCACTGCTTCATCCAGCTCATCTCAAAACCTGTCTTACTCTCTCTCACTCCTGCCTCACATGGTGCATACGCAACAATCACCGCCACTTTCACATTTTCAAACTTGAACCTGACATACATACACCTCAAGCTGACACACTTGTAATCTCTCATTCCACTCTGCCACACCACATTCATCAACAAAGCAACTTCTTCCTTGCATCTTCCTCGCCCATTCATGCCCGATCTTACACATTTCACACCCTCCCACTCCTCCGCTTCACACCCTTTCATCTTTGTTTCACACAATGCCATCATGGCATATCTCACACTCCTGAACACATTCACCACTTCCACCCTCTTGCTCTCCTCATTCACACCTCTCCCATTCCACATGGCCATATGAATCTGCCCATTTGGTTGGGGCCCTGGGCAGGTATTGGGCCCTCTGAGGCTCTCTGAAACAACTGCCATGATTATGTGATTTTGGATAGGGGAATCTGGGGGACACTTAACCTGGCCAAAGACCCCAGTTATATGGTTACCACCTAGCATAGTAAAAGGTTTCCTGGGTACAGGAAACCATCTGGGTTGTCACTCGGTGTAGAAACCATAAGGCATCCCTACACTGAATGAGTGGATGATGGGCACCCCCATCCACCAAATATTGCCATCACATATTGCTCTAACCCCTTCATTTCTCTCAGTGTTCTTTACTTCATCTAATGTAACACTTGTTTCGTCACCTACATTAAACTGTTTTTTTTTTTAATATGTAGTGCTGCTCTAAGGTACCTGCACTTTCCTCTCTTCCTTCCTTCTTTCATTCCTTCCTCTTCTGTCTTTCTTTCCTTAATTCTGTCCTCGTCCTTCTGTCTATGGGTGATTCTACACTGAGTGACAAGTCAAATGGTTTCCTGTACACCAGGAAACCATTTACTATGCTGGGTGGTAACCATGAAACCAAATTATGGTTAGTGGGTAATTAATGCACTCCAATTGCATTGAGCCTGTGCAGGTTTGTATTTAAGGGGTGGTTGGAGTTTATTGCTCAATGCCACTCAGGGATGAGCAAGACTGGTCACTGTCATCTTAAATGTCAGGACCAATTTGCCAAGCCCCGGGCTCCATTATGCTCCTCATGGGGAAGCACAGGATTAGATGATGAATGAATGAATGAAATAAAAGTTCCCTCATGGTCATTCTCACTTTAAATATCAAGAATAAGTGGCCTGAACCTGGTCCCGTAAGATCCATAAAAGGACTGGATGATATACATCAACAGACAAACAGATGTCCACAATAAAGTAGGGAAAGGGTGCTTATTAAAGTTCCACTGCATCCCACCAAGCTGATTCCCTGATATCCCTCAGTTTCTAATATCCACGATATGAAAAAAGCTGTGATACTCTGAAACACATCCTTGATATATAACGAGGTAAAGCAATACTTATAGTCAATCCTATGTTACCAAATTCTAGCAGGTCATGGCCCCTAGTTCCCAGCATTACATCAGATGAAGTAAAGAACACTTAGAGAAATGAATGGGGTAAAGCAATATGTGATGGATGTATCACTGTTGATCTTATTAAGGATGTAGTGACTGCCTTAAATAAACCAGTAAAGCAAGTTATGAAATATTTAGAAGTCAAAGTTGTACAGTAATCCCTCAATTATCCGACATAATAAAGCCAAAAGCATATCTGAATAGGGGCAAAGTTCGAATACAGAGCAATATCCTCAACTATACCCATACCCTACCTACATCCAGCCCTGTACCCTAACTCAACCTACATGCACAGCACCTCCTAATTTTGGCAGTGTTCTGCAGTTTTTCGGCTGTTTTTGACATCAAAACACACACTGAAATATGCAATATAATCCTAAACACTAGGAAAACAATGCATAAACAACAAAAACACAAAAATCCTACCTATATGCACAGTATCCCTCTTAATTTTGGCAGTGTTCTGTGGTCTTCTGGCTGTTTTTAGACATAAAAACACACACTGGAATATGCAATATAATCCCAAACACTATGAAAACAATGCATAAACAATAAAAAGAAGGAAGAAGCATTTGAAACAAAGAAGAAATTGAGGGAATAGAGTAGTTCTCCTTATTTTGATGTGGAGACATGACAAAGGGATAAGGAATGGAGACATAACAAATGTGTAACAAGAGTGGAAGGCAATAATTGCATGTGGCAAACTGAATGCTGGAAAGGAAAAAGTACACCAGGAATGAGAAAGAAGACAGAAATAGGGAAACGGAAGTGAAAGAAGGGTGAGAGATAATAAAGAGGTGAAAGAAGGGAGAGGAATGAGGAAGAGGTATGGATAAGGGAGTGAAAGACGTGAAAGGGATGAGAAGAGGTACGGAAAAGGGAATGAAAGAAAGGAGAGAGAAGGGAGGTATGGCAATAGTAATGTAGGATGGGAAAGACTGAATAGTGACAGACAGTAACAGTCAAAAGACAATCTCCAGCCAGCAAGTGGATAAAAATGGCTGCACACTTAAAATTTAAATAATGAAGGTGAAGTCAAGCCCTAAACTGTATGTATTTCATTTATAGAATGTCTTCAGAATATTAGTTTTGATCAGCCTATATCCCATTCTGGCAGCCAAGTAGTTAGTGTTGCTTGCTGTGAAGCTGCTGGCTTGACAGCACCAAATTGAAGTCTTAAGTATGAGCAGCCGGCACCACTCGACTTCAATATCCATCCACTCACTAAGTGTTGGAAGGTAAAAAGTGTATCTAGGGTAGCTAACATGTAAGAGAAGTTGCAGGTAACCTGGATGATGTAGCAGCCTTGTATCCACAGGCAGTGGGTGAATAACCATCCACAGGCTCAACAGCACAAGCTCAACACTGTGGCAAGTGCTCCACGCTTTTAGGTGTAACCTATTTTTATTCTTTCTTATGTGCTTCAGATATCATATACTGAATTTGGGACTTGCCTTCCCCACTGCAATTTATGGCCATGAAAGTGTGATTTATGGCCATGTGGACTGTATTCTTACTGGCTAAGGAGGCTCCCTACCTGTATTACCACTCCTCAGGGCACCATTTGCAGTGTGAGGCCGAAAGGTAGTGACTGCATCCAGCGTGTCACAGCTGACTGAATCATCCTCAAATACGGGAAAATCCTCAAACTCCAGTTCCTCCTTCACCCAATCCTCCTTCACCATCTCAACAGTGATGGGACCATTTACAGTATCACAGGTCTGTTTCATACTGCCATTGCCTTCTTGACTATCAGGATGATCCATATCTGGATCTGCAACCTCAAGAAGCTGCCCATTGGTTTCTACAGGTTTACTGCCATTTGAGTGCTGATCATCTGAAAAAAAAAATACTATCAGTCATGATGGTACTCATTACACCCATCCTGTCATAAAAAAATGTTTTAACCCTTTACCGGTAAACTTAAGTTACAAGTTTAGCTCCGACTCATATTCTGAGTGGCTTTGGTATATCAAAACCCTACTTTCATAGTCATTAATTCTGCACAATACACATCAATATCCTCATGCATGCTGTTTATGGAAACTATGTCAATAGTAATAACGACACCGGTATACTTAACATACATTAGAATCTAATGGTGAAGGCTGCACAATAAACTGCTAAGGAAACTATGTTAAGAAGCCTCCTATGCCACCGAAAATATGACCTATTATCCCTATTCTCCGGGTCATGAGTATACTCTTGAAATTTGAGCTTCCTTGGGTCCTCTGGACCACGAGTATACTCACAACTACATTCCCACCATGGTTTGAGTGTTCCACAATAATTTTTCCCTGCCAGCCGCTCCCCAGATACCTACGGGCTCTAGCATGTTCCCGGGCAGGTCACCCTCTCAATTTTTTGTTATCAGGCCGAGTCAGGCCGAGTCTGATGCCTCACCCCCATATGCTGACCACTCCACCTCAGCCTCTCACAAGGTGCCCACATGCAAATCTGTGAGTCACAAAAATGTATCAATGAAAATAAGGCCAGTAAATAATGAATCTGTAAGCTACTGGCTAGATATGGGGGGAAGGTGATCATATGGGTGCCACCAGTCACACACACAAACACCACCCAGCAGAGTCCCAAAAGGTACCTGAGTTCCTCAGATCTGTTTTCCATAATGCCTTCACTTACAGACCTGAGGGTGCTTGCATCCATGAGAGGAATGATCAGTACATTTTCTGGTCTTCAACTGAACGGTCTAGGTTTGGGGGATTTCACCCATAAGTGGTGAATGCTCCTTGCATATTACACCTGGAGGATGTGGGTTAATCATCCTCGCTCCATATAGGTTTGATAAACTTGGGAAAATAGCCTATTGCACTGATGGAGTAAATACAGGATATATATAATCCCTCCAGTGTGGAAAATCTACTCTATGGTGAATAAAATCATCTGGACAAAGCTAAATTAAAATAGTGATCCCTTGGTTACCACACACAGGGTAAACTCACCAATCAGCATGCACAAATCAGTGTTTTTTTAGCTTTAACAATTCATCAGCAGAACTTAGTAAAGTCTAGATTATTAGTCATATGCTCAATATATCAAAGAATGTTTGTTCTTCAACATATAGAAAGGAAACCACAATCCATCCAAAAAAAATTTTGTGGGAATGGTTTACAGATAGTGCTTTTTTTTCTTCTTTTTTTTTTAATTTCCTAACAACACAACACCTTCTCCTAACACAGCGCAAGGCCATTTAAATCCCCCTTGTATTGTAAATCTCATGTTGTCCTACAAATGTTTTATATGTCTGTTTCTAATGACTGTTTTGGTGTATAAAGTTTCTTTGCAGAATGCTTTTGTAATATGGTTATTTTATATGAAAGGAAAAAAGTAAGAAAAATTAAAGGTCTTGGCATTTAAATGCCTGGGTTTTAAAGGCGACTGGACATAGGGGTCATTTTCTGACTGACAGCAATAGTGTAAGTGTAAGTACATGAAAGTAACATATTTCTACATAACTGTAATGCTTAAAACTGTATAGCCTATCATTTTTTTTTAGCAAATTTTTGGAGTGTGTTGAAGCATTACTTAAACATCACCACATTCACGGTACCTAAACACCATCACACATAATATTACATATTAACATTATGTGATAGATGGGGGCACTCACATTCCACTCACTTGATGTAATGCTGCTCTTGGGTACCTGCCCTTTCCTCTCGTTCTTCCTTCTTCACTTCCTTCCTCTTCTGCCTTTCTTTCTTTCATTCCTTCCTCTTCCTTCTGTCTACAGGTGACTACACTGAGTGACAAGCCAAACGGTTTCCTGTACACCAGGAAACCATTTACTGCACCGGGTGGTAACCACATAACCAAATTATGGCACCCGGTGGTTTAGAGGGTAATTAAGGTGTACCAATCGGATTGAGCCTGTACAGGCTTATATCCAAGGGGTGGTTGGGGTTTACTGCTTACATAATGCCACTCAGGGATGAGTGAGGCTGGTCACTCTGATCTTAAATGTCAGAACCAACTTGCCTAGCCCTAGGCTCCTATGCTCCTCATGGGGCAACACAGGATTTGATGATGATGATGATGATGACATATCACATACTGGTATTACATAGTACATATTATAATATTACAATAAATCTAGGCCAAATCAAGGGAAATCCATGTATGTCTACATATGTATAGACTGTATAAGCTGTATGCAACAAAATACCAATACAAATGATAAAGAAAAAAAATTTGAAGTGGGGTAGACCTATAGAATAAAATTAGATCAGAAGACACACATACATAACATCATATGTAGCTGCTGCACTACAGGAAAAATAAACATAATAAACATTATTAGCCTAAACATTCTGGATGAAATATAGGCCTTGGCAGAAATACAGGCAGAATACCGTATATGTTCATTTTTTGTGTGTGTTCATTTATTGGTCATGAAGTAATTTCTAAGTGTTTGCAAGATATTAAGAGGAAATCTAAATCCATATACACTACTGTATATGGTTCACATCTGCAGCTTCAGATAGGTGTAACACAACAATCATGCAGTCCTGCACAGGACTGGACACTTCCTCCACCTCTGGCACAAAAAAAAGCCATCAAATTTCTCCTTCATGAAGGACAGTGCATATCCTCCACGGTCCACATATTTCACCTGTGGAGAGAGAG
>JAGKTI010036179.1:0-11116 GCA_018397915.1 Birgus latro
ACCCTTTCGAGCACTTCACCCTCCAGACTACCATCCTTACTCATCACACTGCCCAAGTACTTAAATTCACTCACATTCTCCATTTCCTTCCCATCCAATCTCACTGTACACTCACTGGCTTCATTTCTCTCGAAGACCATCACTTTACTCTTCCCCACATTCACCTTTAGATTCCGTTTCTTACACACGCTCCCAAACTCATCTACCAAGCCTTGCAGCTCCCCTTCGTCTTCACTCAACAACACAGTATCATCTGCAAACAACAGTACAGGTAGTTTCCAAACTGCCCTCTCTCACTAGGGTTAACCTAGACTGGACATTTTCCAAAGTAGCCCTTTTCACCCCAAAATCCCACCTAAACCCTCCAAAAAAACACCGTATTGACATTCACTCCGGCAGGGAGTATACTGTGGCACCAGTCGAATAGGTCAGTACTGTACTGCCAAGGTGAATGGAAAGCTGATGACAGGGAGGGCTGCAGCTCACATTTCATCACCCCTCGGGACTAGTGTAACGATGGGAGAAATTTGCCGCCAGTGTAACACCAGAGGATTTAGTTACCAGTGTAATGTTCAGAGTTTTAGTGTCACCATAATGATCAGAAACTTAAGATTATGCTGCCACCAGAGTATTGATGAGGAATTTTGTTGTCAGTCTAATAAACAGAATCTGAGCTGCCAGCAGTCTGATGATCAGACAATAGAGAATATGGGAAATGGGGTAGCATGGTCTTTTTGACAAACAGGGTAGCGTGATCTTAATGAGGCTTTAGAGATTATGGTAAATAGGGTAGCGTGAACTTATTTACTGGGCGTGAGCAAGTTGATATTAGTACCCCTTGCGGGCCACTCAGTCTCACGCATACTACTCCTTAGGGGATAGCAAAATTAAAACTCGAAGTGACTTAACCTAAGATTTACTAATAATAACAAAAAAAAACAATAATAAGAACAAAAAAAAAATTACTCTTCGAATTATGAATGAACAAGACTGAAGAACAGATTACTCTTCAAGACTGTGGTTGACACAGAACAGGGTATAACTTAGATCTATAACTCTAAGAATATGAATCTTCACAACTAATTAATATTCAAAATATATAGATACACATGAATACTGTAATCCCGTGGTCTCAGTTGGACTCTTCGAGAAGGACATGACTAGGATCTTTAATTCTAAGAATATGAATTTTCATAACTAAACCAACACTCAAAATGATATTGACATAGGTGAATATAGTAATCCCTTGGTCTCAGTTGGACTATCGGGAAGAAACTTAAAACATTATCACCAAAGAATATTCTTTCAAGCCTAAATATATATAAAATAATTTAAAATTCATATGAAGCAAGACACAGTGTACAAATGGATGGATTAATCAAAGTGGACCAGCCAATAATTGGATTATGTGAGCTAAGGGGGGGAATTTAGTGTGAAACGGGCATTAGGCAGTTAGACCAGAGCCAGGCGGCTTCAGGTAATCGCGATCTGCAGTGGTAGAGAGTGGAGCGGCCGTCTCAATATTCAGTAAAAGAGGAGTTGGGAAATATCAACAAATTAACTTATTAACGTATATGAGGATTTAAAGTACACGAGCAAAAGGGGGGGAGGGGGAAAATTTAGTGGTCGAGTACTGACCTACAACGGTAGAGAGTGGAGCGACAGTCTGGCTGTTGTGTGCTGCTCACGGTCTTTTATAAACTTCTGTCATAGTGTTTGGGAATTGGCTAGAGCTTTAACTAATTAATTGCAATATCAACATCTCTTCTAAGATTTCTAAAGAATATGAATAATACGTTTGCACTCAGCACACATAGAGAATTGACTTACGATGTTTAAAATATTTGTTATAGGCGTATAGGAATTTTAATTATATCGAATCCAAAACGAATAAGAAACTGAAGAGTTTATTGCTATGCTGTGGTTGCTGGGCTTATGTGACTGACAACACGAGTGTAATAATGCAAATTTTGCGCTGAGCTAATGACTATCATCAACAATTATAACTCAGATAACTCTCAATTCACCACTACATAGTTCAAAAGGGGAACACTATTAACACTGACATATCAGTCTCTAGATCAGAGTATGAAGGTAGACATTCACGTTTATTAACTCTTGCTAAAGCTTACACGGCTATGCATGTTCGCTGGGAATTGGCTGCTCCATATGTATAAAAGTTAATCATATTCATACAAATGCTCAACTTAGTATTATCAATAGTAGAATCATACTCACATTATGAATATTAACTAAGATTGAACTTAAATATATGACATAATGGCTAAATATTTAACTGTGCAGATTATATTTACAATAACATTTAAGTAAGATTACACTTATAATGCTAACTTATACAACACTTAAAATTACGGCACTACACAAAACAAGCACCAAAGCAAGCCTGAGGACAGCAAATCACCCAGGGGGTTTAGGGTGGGTTCGTGGAATGTGGGAAGTTTGAGAGGAAGAGCAGGGGAAGTTGTTGAGGCATTCAGTAGGAGGTGGGTGGATGTGGCATGTTTGCAGGAAGTCCGGTACAGGGGTGGATCAGCCAGAAAGATTGTTGAGAAGGATTGCTACTATAAGTTGTTTTGGCAGGGGGGAACTGACGGATATGGGGGTGTGGGTGTGTTGGTTGCAGAGAAATGGGTGGAATATGTCATGAATGTTATGAGAGTAAGTGATAGGATATTAGTAGTGAAAATTTTGGTCGGGCAGAGGTTGGTTTCAGTTATAACGGCATATGCTCCACAGGTGGGATTGGATGACGCAGAGATGGATAGATTTTGGGATGATTTAATACGTGTAGTGAGTGGTATGGGTGATGATGAGGTAGTGGTTCTGGGAGGGGATTTAAATGGTCATGTGGGTGAAGCATCTCAAGGTTATGAAGGAGTCCATGGAGGATGTGCGAATGGTGTGAGGAATGCGGAAGGGGAAAGAATACTCGAGTTTGGGGAGGCTATGGACATGATTGTGTGCTACACACATTTTAGGAAAAGAATCAGCCGGTTGATTACGTATGAGTCCGGGGGAATTAGTAGTCAGATAGATTATTTTCTGGTCAGGAGGGTTGATAGGAGATTAGTGAGGGATGGTAAAGTTATAGGAAGCGAGGAGTGTGTGCAGCAGCACAAACTGTTGATTTGTGACATGGTGCTTAGGGATCGAGTGATGAGAAGGAGGACATATGTACCTAGGAGGAAAATATGGAAGCTGGGAAACCAATCAGTAAGGGATGCCTTTTATAGTGAGATGAGGAGAGTGGTGGCTGAACAGGAAGCCGTAGATAGAGGCGTTAATGAACAGTATAGAGCCCTTAAGAACAACCTCTTGAGAGTTACCGATACAATATGCGGTTGGACAAGAGGCCCACCAAGACATAAAGTAACTTGGTGGTGGGATGAGGGTGTAGAAGCTGCAGTTAAGGAGAAAAGAAGGCTTTTCCGGGAATGGAAGAATGGTGGTAACAGGGAGGAGTACTTGGCTGCCAAGCGCAGGGCTAGAAGAGAGGTATACAGGGCGAAGTCTGAGTCACAGAGACTTTTACTTGATAATCTAAATCATGGAGAAAGGAAAAATATGATTTTTAGGGTGGCAAATCAGGTGATGAGGGATAATCGGGACATTGTAGGTGAGCAGTGTGTGAAGAATGATGAAGGAAGGGTGGTGGTGAGCAGTGAGGATATTAAAGATGCATGGAGAGAGCATTATAGCCGATTGTTGAGTGAGGAGTTTGGTTGGGACAGAGAAGGTTTGGAGCCCGCTGATCCAGTGTTTGGGCCTTGGCCTTTGATTGACGCTGCTACTGTGAGTGAGGCAATAGGCAGGATGCGGGTGGGGAAGGCGGCAGGTGTGTCTGGGTTGACTGCCGAAATGTTGAAGGCCTCAGGAGATACTGGGGTGAGTTTAGTCACTGACCTGATAAATAGGATTATATATGAGTGTGTTATCCCAGATGATTGGCTGAGGAGTGTAATTGTAAATGTGTACAAGGGAAAGGGTGATGCCCTGGAAAGGGGAAATTACAGAGGTATAAAGCTCTTAGATCAGATAATGAGAGTAATGGAGAGAGTTCTAGAAGGTATGATTAGAGAAAGAGTGAATATCAATGAGATGCAGTTTGGGTTTATGCCAGGCAGGGGGACCACTGATGCCATATTCATTGTTCAACAGCTTCAGGAAAAATATATTGGGAAGAAAATGGAATTGTATTATGTTTTTGTTGATTTGGAAAAGGCCTTTGACAGAGTCCCTAGAGAGGTGGTGAAGTGGGCAATGAGAAAGCTGGGGTTGGAAGAGTGGCTGGTTAGGGTGGTTATGGCCATGTACATGGGTGCTCGCACCCAGGTAAGAGTGAATGAAGCTTTGAGTGATGAGTTTTCCGTGAATGTTGATGTGCATCAGGGGTCAGTTTTGAGTCCCTTGTTGTTTATCATGGTGCTTGAAGCCCTCTTATGTGACTTCAGAGATGGACTCCCATGGGAGATGTTGTATGCTGATGATTTGGGATTGATTGCGGAGAATGAAGGGGAGGCTGAGGAAAGATTTAAGAAGTGGAGAGATGGTATGGGGCACATGGGCTTGAGGGTGAATGGAGATAAAACAAAAGTGATGATATCTAGGGTTGGTGGTGGTACAATCAGAAAAGAGGGAGAGTGGCCATGTGCAGTTTGCCACAAGGGTGTGGGAAGCAATTCCATCTTGTGTAGTGTTTGTAATAAGTGGGTGCACAAGAGATGTAGTGGTATTAGAGGTAGACTGCGAGATGATGCTGATTTCATGTGTGTGGCGTGTCGGGGAGAGCAGGTGGAGATTGTTAAGCGTGAGAGGGTTGAACTTGCAGATGAGTCTCTTGAGTGCGTGGAGGAGTTTCGTTATTTGGGAGACATGTTATGTGCCGGAGGTGGGGCTGGAGTTAGCTCGGTTGCTAGGGTGAGAAGTGGTTGGAAGAAGTTCAGGGAGCTGTTGCCTCTCCTGACATTGAGAGGACTCTCCTTATGTGCTAAGGGGTCTTTGTATGCAGCTTGTGTTAGGAGTGTGATGCTGTTTGGTAGTGAGACCTGGGCAGTAAAGGAAGAGGATATTCGCAGGTTTAAACGTACAGAAATGACAATGATTAGGTGGATGTGCAGTGCGTCCCTGCGTGCAAGGCCTGGGGGGGCTGGGTTTACGATGGAAGAGTTGAGAGGTAGGATGGGACTGGAGTGTATTGGTAGGGTGAGGTGGTTTGGACATGTGGAGAGGATAGGGGATGATAATTGGGTACAGAGGGTGAGAGGTGTTAATATTGGGGGAGGGGTTGGGAGGGGTAGACCGAGAAAGACATGGGACGAGGTCATTAAGTGTGACTTAAGGGTTAAGGGACTGAACAGGGAGGCTGCCAGGGATCGAGCAGCGTGGAGAGCCGCCATTAGGTGACCAAGGCCAACGCATGCAAGCATGTTGGAGCCTTCAAAAACGAAAACGAAATGGGTCCTTCCTTTAGGAGGAAAAATGTTAACATCGGAAGTCAACATTCAATTCGTTCATCTACATTTCCTAGGGACGTGTGTGCAGGCGGGATGGACTTACCAAATTTGACTGAACCTTTCTATGAACTTAAAATAAAGATTTCTCCAACTCTTCCTCCTATAAGTGACATCTGTCGGTTCACAAGTGAAATCTTGTACCCCGGGGGGGGTCGCTTCTCTGTCACGTTAAGTTCTCGAAATTCAGTGGAGAAATGTGTCCCAGCCTACCTCCTGCCTGGGTGGCAACATGGTCGTCTCGCCTGGACTGACCCGTACTCTCGCTGCCAGGATCGTCCCAGGGGCGCATACCACCTACTATCGCATTCATGCTCCATCCATTAATTCTTACGTTTCCAGCTCTCCACCTAGTACTGACGAGCGCCTGTCAAGTCCTGAAGTCACTGTTCCACCCTAGAGTGTTGACTGTAACCTGAGGGGGTTCTGGGGTTTTCCCTCGAATTAAGGCAACCCATTCCCACTGAACTTGGCTGCGCCCATAACTCAAACTCCGAATTCTAGACAGAAGATTAAACTCTCGATAGATGAAACTTTCTCTTGATCTCTTGAACTGTCACAGTCAATAGTCAGACAATCCGACCTGCATACACTTCACTATCCATCGCTTAACTTAATACTGCCATAACCATCTTCAAACACTTACCATTCTTCAATAAGTCTCTGGGGAGGGTGTCTCTCATGGGGCAGTAATTGTTCGTCCATCGGATCAGGTTCAAAGGCTTCTTCCAGAGGTTCTAAGAGTCACTCTTCTCCTCCATAATAGGGCTTCACTTGTCCTGTGGCTCTGAATTTTTTTCGCCATGAACACATTTTCTGCTACGTACACACTTTTGTCCATCGACACTTCCACTACACAGTATGGACCATCCCATTTCACATTAAGATTTCGACATGTACCAGGTGCCACGGTTTCCTTCTTAATCCACACAAGGGTTCCAACTCCAACCGCTTGATTCTTCCGCCTTCGGTTAGCCACATCTCTATACCAGCGTGTCATTTTCTGATGCGTTTCCCTAATGAGGGCATGAGCGACAGCCATCTCGTCTTTCTCACCGTCAACGGAGGGTAAGGGTGCACCGACCAGCCCAGGTGGTTGTTCTATCTGAGCTCTATCTAAGACAGGGGTATTCATGAGGCAAGACTTGAGTTGATCAAAGGATTTCTGGCATTCGTCTGTCCAGATAAATGTTACCCGAGATTTAGTTAAGTTGGTGAGGGGCATAGCAATTTTTGTAAATGATGAAACATGTTTTCTGTAAAGTCTGCACATTCCTAGAAATCGCCTTACTTCTTTTAAGGTGGTGGGAGGTTGCATCATTGGAACTGCTTCAACATTCTTCGGATCAGCTTTACTTCCTTTGGCAGAGATCTGATGACCTAGGAAGGTGACTTCTTTACAACCAGATTTGCACTTACTGAGATTTGATTTCACTCCGTTGTCAGTGAGTAACTTGAAAAGTTGCCACAGCCGTTCTAGTAGGACAGGAAAGTCAGGTACCCAAAGGATCAAATCCTCCAAATAATTTTTAACCCAGCCCTTATGTAAGAGAGGTGCCTGTATTGAAACCATCCGCCTGGAAAATATTGCGGGGGAACAATTGAGACCAAATGGGAGATGTCAAAATCGGTATAGTGCGACCCTGTCACTGAAGGCAGTGAGGTCATGACTTTCTTCATCTAACAGAATTTGGAAATACGCCTCGCATGTTAAGAATGACGTATTACTGATGTCCGGCCGCTTGTTCAACTAGCTCATCCAACCGTGGGAGGGGGTAGATGTCAGTCGCGAGGTGTTGGTTCACATGACGATAATAGACACACATGCATTTGCTACCATCCGGCTTATTTACAAGTACAATAGGTGACAACCAGACTGCGGTAGATCGCTCTATGTTTTCTCTGTCCTCCATATCTTTTAGCATATCTGCAATGATCTGTTTCGCTTGTTCGGGATAGCGGTACATGGGTCCACGACTGGGCTGAGGATCAGCTACAATACTGTAATATGAGCAAGAGGGCCACTGATAAGTCCTAACTCACTTTTGTCGAGAATAAAGAGAGGGTCGTTCTTAAGGATTAATTGAGTTAAGTTTTCTTGCTGGGCTTTAGTGAGATGTTGCCAGTTTAGTTCTCCAGTTAGTTCTTTCAACCTCTGAACACATGTACCGCTTTGTCTGACGATCATTTTCTGGGAGAAGGGCATTGTGAATTTTAGTGACATTAACCATACCAGGAGGTGGATTATCAATTCTCTCGTATGATCCTACAATTGTGCCCTTACGAAATACCTTCTTTTTCTTTGTCGCATTAGTGAGTGGGAAGTAGATGGAATTCTCAGAACTGACTTTGACTAAATAAGGGTGACTGCTATTACTGACCCTAGGTTGAGGATAAATGGTAAGGTTATTGCCCGGTTCTTCTTTTACAGGGATGGGCATAAACTTAGACTGATATGGGTCTACTTTCATGGTGGTAAGCAGATTGATTTCAAGAAGTATCGTGATGGGTTGGAGGGCTCAACTGGGTCAGCCTTCACTCTTTCAACTTTGTTCCTTTGTCGGTGAATATGATTCACAACATAATGGGTGCCTCCCCATAACATGACTCTCTTTGCTCCATCCCACATGAGAGGAGCTTGACCTAGTACTTCGCAACCTAGGAGCAGATCTGTATTGATACAAGAATTTGACACTACCGGGAACCATTGTTTATGGATCTTCTCATCTCTGACTCCGATTTCTGCCCGCACCATTCCTAAAATTCTCAAAGGGGCGCCAGTGACTCCTTGTAAACGGGGCAGGTTTCGCAGTGTATTTACTTCTCCCCCAATTCGCTGGACAGCTGATTCCTTAATCAGAGTGTAGCTACTCCCGGTATCAACAATAGCTTCTACTATCTTTCCATTTATCACTACACTGATGGTGGGGGATATATGACCACCGGTTAGTCATAATATCAGGGGTGGATGTTGCAAATCTTTCGATTTGGAGTCATTTTGTTCTGGAGGTTTATAATTATGTGCAGGACACCCACGGTCTCCACGGCGACATCCGGGTCTGCGGCAGTCAAAACAATGTCTGGGAGGAGGTTTTTGCCAACACTCTTGGAGACTGTGGTGAAGCTAAACAGTGGGCATAATATTTACCGCTAGATGTTCTGGAGTTGCTAGGTTGCCCTTTATTCGCTCGTGCTAGTCTAGATTTGAGCTCATGGACCTGGCGTTTTAATTCTTCCATTTCATCTTTCGGTCCATCTGGACTCGAATGATCTGTCTGGTTCACCCAGATGGATGGAACGACCGATTCTCGAGTATTCTTCCCTTGACGTTATTCTCTGCAGGTACCGCATTGACCTTATTAAGGGGTCTGATTCACTTCCAACAACTAATGTTTGTGTTCAGCTCTGTCTAGGAACTTCTTTAATGGGTACTCATCGTCTAGGAATCCCTCGAGTTTTTCTCATGACGAGAGAGGTAAGCCATACAACAGCTTCTTTTGATTGCTTTGTCGCGGTTGGGGAACTTTTCGTTAGAGAATTTATGCTGGCAGATGAAACGGTGTGTGAAAGCCTGGGGTGACTCTATCCAATCAATACACATTGATTCTAATTCCTGCCAAGCCTGATCAATACTGACTTCGATGGCAAACTCCATTCAAAGAAATTCCTTAAGTGCTGACCATGAGACTACCCAGTGTTTTGTCTGGTTGTTTTGAATGAAAATGGCATGTTCAGGGCTTACTCTATCCTTTGCAATCTGCATGCGCATCGCATCATCTGAATCACATTGTTCAACTAATTCGAAAAACATTTCCAGCCATGCTGCCGCATCGATACCCTGTAACTGGTGGAGTCCCAGAATCGGAATTTCACGAGACTTTGTGAGGTTCCTTTTGCTCTCATTGTTGGTTGAGGGTTAGAATTTGTAGGATGGGATGGATTCGTGGGGAACCGTTGAGCTTCTAACTCGTCTAATTCGTTCACTAACTGACTAAATCTAGGTGAAAGTTCCTCCTTCTCCTCTTTAATTTGAATTTTCACATTATCTCGCCAGCTCATGGTGTTAAGAGAGGGATTCACTCTTATTTCTATACGGTCTCACTCTGCGCTTACATGTGACCCCTAATTTCCGTTAACAACTTCCACCTTACTCCTTTCACAAGGCCAAACCACAAATTACATAAGCTGCGTTTCCCTGTCGATATTCATTCTAATATCAGTGAAGAATAATTTTGCTTGTACTCTAGGAGCAAAGATCAATAATTCTAGAAACATCGTGAGATTAAGTGGGCCTGTAGTGTACAGTACTGTTATTGAGAGATTCTATCTCGATTCATTCATTAACTGTAACAGTATCACACAACAAAATCTCATCCCTCAACAATATCTCATCCCACCACTTTAGCCACCAGTGTAACGAAGGGATTTTTTATCGCCACCAGTATAACACAGGAGAATTTAGTTACCAGTGTAATGTTCGCATTTTTAGTGTCACCGTAATGATCAGAAACTTCGAGATTATGCTGCCACCAGAGTAATGATAAGGAATTTTGTTGTCAGTGTAATAAACAGAATTTGAGCTGCCACCAGTCTGATGATCAGACAATAGGGGATATGGGAAATGGGGTAGTGTGATCTTATTGACAAATGGGGTAACGTGATCTTAATGAAGCTTTAGAGATTATGGTAAATAGGGTAGTGTGAACTTATTTACTGGGCGTGAGCAAGTTGATATTAGTACCCCTTGTGGGCCACTCAATCTCACATATACTACTCCTTAGAGGATAGCGAAATTCAGACTTGAAGTGACTTAACCTGATATTTACTAAATAATACGAAAAAAAAACAACCAAATAATAAGAACAAAAAAGAGATTACTCTTTGAACTATGAATGAACAAGAACTGAAAGACAAATTACTCTTCGAGACTGTGGTTGACACAGAACAGAGTATAACTAAGATCTATAACTCTAAGAATATGAATCTTCACAACTAATTAATATTCAAAAGATACATTTACACATGAATACAGTAATCCCATGGTCTCAGTTGGACTCTTTGGAAGGATATAACTAGGATCTATAATTCTAAGGATATGAATTTTCATAACTAAATAAAAACTCAAAATGATCTTGACACAGGTGAATACAGTACAGTAATCCCGTGGTCTCAGTTGGACTCTCAGGAAGAAACTTAAAACATCATCAAAGAATATTCTTTCAAGCCTAAATATATATAAAATAATTTAAAATTCATATGAAGCTAGACACAGTGTACAAATGGATGGATTAATCAAAGTGGACCAGCCGATATTCAATTGGATTGCGTGAGCTAAGGGGGGGAATTTAGTGTGAAACGGGCATTAGGCAGTTAGACCAGAGCCAGGCGGCTTCAGGTACTCGCGACCTGGAACGGTAGAGAGTGGAGCGGCAGTCTCTATCTATCTATCTATTGCCAGACGCCTCAATCCCGAACGGGGTGGCCACAAACAAATCGCCTCCACGTCACTCTGTCCCCTGCCATTTCACTACCACGCTCCCAACTCACACCCCCCTCTCTCATATACCTCTCCACTCCATCCCTCC
>JAGKTI010036180.1:0-11116 GCA_018397915.1 Birgus latro
AGGATGGGACTGGAGTGTATTGGTGTTGTGATGAGGAGAGGTAGGTTGAGGTGGTTTGGACATGTGGAGAGGATGGGGGATGATAACTGGGTGCAGAAAGTGAGAAGTGTTAATACTGGGGGAGGGGTTGGGAGGGGTAGACTGAGAAAGACATGGGACTAGGTCATTAAGTGTGACCTCAGGGTTAAGGGATTGAACAGGGAGGCTGCCAGAGATCGAGCAGCATGGAGAATTGCCATTAAGTGACCAAGGCCGACGCATGCAAGCATGTTGGAGCCTTCAAAAACAAAAACAAAATAAGTTGCTAAGCAAATGATGTTACAATCTCAACATCACATATAGCTAGAACAGCTGTAAATCAGGACCCATTACCTTGAAGCAAATGTTGGATATGTTGTTGACAACTCAGCTGCCTCTGTAAGTGCTGTATCCATAGGGGCTAAGAAGCAGGGGTATGTGGTAATGCTCCTCAGGCTTCTCTATGATGAACACGATCTGGAAGCAGAAACTTAATTTAATAAATTGAAGGTTGTTAATGGGGGCGTTCACCATCCATTTACTCGATGTACTGCTGCTCTCAGGTGACTACCCTTTCCTTTCTACCTTCCTTCTTTCATGTCTTCCTCTTCTGTCTTTCATTCCTTCTTTCTTTCCTCTCCCTTCTGTCTATTGGTGACCCTACACAGAGTGACAAGCCAAATGGTTTCTTGTACAACAGGAAACCATTTACTCCGCTGGGCAGTAACCATATAACCAAACTACGGTGTCTGGTGGTTTAGTGGGTAATTAAGGTGCTTCACCCAGATTGAGCCTGTGTAGGTTTATATCCAGTGGATGGTTGGAGTTTATTGCTCATGTAATGCCACTCAGGGATGAGTGAGGCTGGTCTATCTATCTATCTATCTATTGCCAGACGCCTCAATCCCGAACAGGGTGGCCACAAACAAATCGTCTCCATGTCATTCTGTCCCCTGCCATTTCACTACCACACTCCCAACTCACACCCCACTCGCTCATATACCTCTCCACTCCATCCCTCCATCTCATCCTCGGCCTCCCCCTCCCTCTCGCCCCCTCCACCTCACTCACATACACTCTCCTCGTCAGTCTTTCACTCTCATCTTAAATGTCACTCTCATCTTAAAAGTCAGGACCAACTTGCCTAGCCCCGGGCTCCTGCACTCCTCATGGGGCAACACAGGATTAGATGATGTACATATGCAAGTTTTTGACCAAATAAAGATACCTAACCCTTTTCACCTCAACTGATGGCCAAGTGTAGTTATACTGGAGGGTTGCTCTGACTTTTTGTTTTTTAACCCGAAAATTTCCTAACCCTTTCCAGTTCAGGTTATGTACAAGTGTAGCCAGACGGGAAGGTTGATTATACTTAAATCATTCTTATCCATCCATTCATCATCATATCCTTTATTACCCCATCTGGAGTTACAGGGTCTGGGGCTAGGTTACTCAGTCAAGACACTGAAGGTAAGAGTGATCAGATGATCAGCCCTAAGTGGATTTATAATTACGTTTAAAGATCACTGACCATGCTAGCACGTGTAAGTCCCTTAACTCAATGGCAGTTCTCCATTTACCACAATCTCGGACCGTTTCCCTGCTCAGTCCCCAAGTCATAATGTCTCCATGTTGAATCTCACCCCACATCTTCTCCAGTCTGTCCCTTAAACCAAACCTGCCAGTCTGTCCATGACAATTAAGTTAAAAACAGGAGTGGAAAACCCCTTGCTCCTCCATAAATATTTCATCTAATTTATATGATCCCCCTGCAGTTCCCTAGCCTCATTTGCATCAATTTCCATACTTTGCGTCTTTGTTGTTTTTGTAACCCTAGGCTCATTTGAACATTACTGGGTGGCCAGCAGGCTGAAGGTGCCCTTCTACAGCCCACCATCCTCATTTTCAAGGACAGGGAGGGATATGAAGGATGTCTGAGTAACAGAACTGCCAAGTTATACTGGTGCTAACACATGAAGGTCTCTGTCTCTCTCTCTCTCTCTCTCTGGCACCACCTTGCTTTCTTTCATACTCACTACTCACTGAACAGTACAGCACAGCACATAAAAACACACACACTCATAGCTAATAATCACCTCTACATAGGGGTAAAAGCCTTTGGTTCCTGATTGCTGAAAATAATCTCCTGTGTTGAAATACATCTTGTAGGTTCCTTGAATAAAGGCTTCTTGAGAGAGGAACTGCCCAGCTCGGCCATCATTATCGGTAACTCTGGAAAAAAAAGGTTAACCCCTTCAATCCACTGTGTGCACTGTACTGTAGCTAATTTTCATTTTATTACTGTTAAGGTACCTTCAGATAATGATAATCAGGTTGGGCAGTGAAATCAGGTTGTGAAAGGGTTAATGAAGACTGCTAACTGTTAACAATATTACTAAAAACTGTTTCTCCAAGGTTAACAAGAATGTCTGAGTGGTAAAAAAAAAAAAGAAAAAAATGAAGTGGTTAAAATATCTAATTTCTGCAACAAGTGGTATACACAAGGAAACAGATTAACTTCTTCACCAGAATGACATGTTACTACTTTATTCTTGCAAGCCCCAGATTATTTTTTCAGACCTGAAGGATTAGAAAAAAAAAAAAAGTTACTTAAATTCTTAATGGAGGCTGTATCTAATCCCATCAGCTAAAAAAAAAAAAAAAAGTTTCCCTTCAGCTACATAAAATCATCTGGATGTAGCTATAGCATTATGAAAAAAACACTACCTACATCATCATCATGTGGTATAGTAAGAGTAACATTACTGTAGAATTCTGTGCCAGTCATGAAAACGTGCCACTAAAATGATGGAGAGTCACAGTACTGTATTATTCCGCAACTCGATTAAGAAAAATGAAACTGCAAAAGGACAAATATATCTACCAAGTAACAGTGGATGAACTACAGTAACCATTCTCATCTGTAATACAACTGTGTATGAACTCCACATGTTACACCATACAATTTAACAAATAAATAGTACCTGGTTGTGGAGGTAGTTAAGGTCCCGGTAGTCTTTGGGATGCATTCCATAATATAAAATAATTTTTCTATGCTGGACAACTGGTACTGTGAATTGGTGAACACTTGCAGAACTGGTTAACCTGTCACAGTGGAGCTTTTACAAGCATTTTTTCTGTAATATAATGTGAGTTTCAAAGGAAATGTACTGTCAAATGAAGACATCTTGATTTTCTACAGTACAGTATACAACTTGCTGCCCAGCAAGTCTTTTATGTTGCCTTTTTGACATTCTGCAATTAAATCCACAGCAGATATACAGAAAAAAAAACTGCCTATTGCTACCTTGTAAAGCTGATGTATATACTGTTTCCCTCACTGAACAGTATCAGTTGTATGGTAACTGTACAGGCAACCCCTCAAATTCACGGGCCCGAAATTCACAGTCCCTGCTTTTACGTGGATTTTTCCTCAGTACAAATAATTTGCCCTAACTTATTTTAGCCATACGGTACCCACTGAATGCTTATATAATTGTTATTAAAGGTTTTATACATTACTTTAGTATATATTTGTTATATTTCATGTGTTTTCTGGTCCCTGATAAGGATTTTTAGGTCTGTGCACACTGCCATGGTGTCGGTGGCAGTCAGAAACAACAAAATTGGCCTTAATTTTTATCAGCATACCCATTTACAAGTTATTTCTATCTATCTATCTATTGCCAGACGCCTCAATCCCGAACGGGGTGGCCACAAATTGTACTCTACTGTACAGCAGTACAGTAGAATATATACTTGTGCTATTTTAAGCCAGTTTTAGGTTCCTGTAATGGTTTCTAAGGGCTTATAGGGGTTATGGGCTACCAAACGGGCGTTCTGGGAGGATCCGTCAAAATTACGCAGAAATTCCAAATTCATGGGGGTCTGTGTCCCTTAACCCCTGCGAAATGGGGGAGTTGCCTGTATTTTAGAACATGACTTACAATAAGGGTCATCCATACCCTGGAAACTATAGCAAGAGGTTTGTAAAATCAGAAACATTGTTACTTTGTGTTCAGAAGCTCCCAGCTGGATCCATGAAGCCGATACAGCAATATCCCCATGTTGGCAGCTGGCCGACCAGTGGTGGTGTCTAGCACATGGCTTGTCAATGGGTTGCCAGACATGACAGTTTCTGATGGTGTTATGGAGGACACCTACAGGTAAACTTGTAAGATTAACTCGGTTCAGATCATATACAATATTTTAATTTCATTTTAGCTTCTAGATCACTACACATATGCATCATTTATATATTGTATCAAAATCCTGTCAGCCTTAACAGCAGAGGGGGTGGTTACAAACAAATCAACTCTAGGTGGCTCTGTTCTCTGTCATTTGGTGGCCTTCTCTCTCCATCCCATAATAAAAATTCATATGGCTAGCTCTTCACTCCATCTCTTCACTCTGGGAATGACCTTATTTTATTCTTGCAACTTCCAGAAGGCTTTCTGTCAGATTAGCAGAGACTTTTTAAACTGGACTGATTACAGGCAACCATCATTAACTCCTTTACATTTATAATTCTGTCCTAAGTAGAATATAAACAGCTGGTAGCAGCAAGAATATACTATACTAAAGGGGGAAATACTGTACCTGGATTCAAGAAGTTAATATAACCATAACCAAGTGAATTCACATTCACTATAACCCAATCAATTCATCATCATCATCATCATCATCGAGTGCTACTCATGGCCATCAAATTTGTGTTTCAGCATACAACCACAAATCACATGCTCCTTCGGTACTGGCTTTTACACTTCGCTGAATAAAATCATCTGGCATTAGTTTTTGGACGTTATAATGCTACAATACATCTGATCATGAAAGGGTTAATTAATTTTTTTCTTACCGAGGAGGCCAATACACGAAACTTTAAGTCTGCCATAAGACAAGGCAAGGGATCGTCGTGCATGGGCCTTAGAGGCAGCCGTAGGGCAGCCTTTAATATTTCATATAACGCCAGCCTTAAGGCTGCCTTCTGACGGAGTTTTGTGCATACCCGCCCAAGTAAATAGTATGGCGTTTGCTGAAATACACTACCGTACAAAGTTCTGTCACCTGTCGCCATGAGAGGGTCAATATTAGTGTTACCTGCCACAAAAAACCTGGTTTACTGTTGGAGTACATGGATTATATAATGTAAGTATACCTAATTTGGGGAAAATTTGACAGCAGACGTAGGCCTAGTCTATGTACTTTAGGCCTACCTGTGATCTGCTCTTTAAATGACTGTTGATTACATCGAGGCGCTCGGGATTAAATACTGAAGTAGCAGTTAAAGGACTAGGACTTTTAAACGCCATTATCACCTGTTGCTATCCGCAGTAATGCCAGTTCCATTTGACAATATTTACTGAGATCCAACTGCTTATCCATAGCAGAGAAAAATCGATACAATATGGTTAACAAAATCATATTATATTATCTTGAATTAATACACTTTCATACGGGTTTTATCAAACTACATCTATTGTGGTGAAATTTTCTGAATGAGACCAGGATTGGCAATAATGTGTTCCTTAGTAGAATATAAACAAGACATCATAGAAAATGTTTGCACGGAGGGTTCAAGGAAAATGAAATCCTTTCGTCGTAGAAAAAACTCTAGTACTCAATTTCAGCTCAAGCCAGACACTTACTCAGGAGAGGGAGGGAGGGACCTAGGTGTTTATACTGTCATCACTAAGGACAACTATAATTTATATATCATTTCATTCAAGGTAACTCCAGACGATTATTCAGGTGAAGGTGAGCCATTCGAGCTTGAGCGTTAATACTATCACAATTAACCCTCTCTTGATCGGGATGTGCTATTAAATTTTGAGAGAAGACTTCTATCAGTTTTCAGAGTTGGATGTATATTTTTGAAAATGGGTATCGAGGTAGCCTGAAAATACCATTCCCATCTACAATACCGAGTTAACAGATTAGATAACAGTAGAATATGGAGATAGTCATGAAGAAGTGCTATGAACAGGATGTAGAGTCGTGGTATTACCATTTTCTCCCACTGAGCTACACGAAATGTATACTGCAGAAGACAAATCTGGATCAAGTTATGCTAGAACAAGTGTGATGTGGCGATGAATTGTGAAAGGCTTGTGCCAAGACCTGATGAGGTGGTAAAAGAACTTCGAAAGTACCGTCTCCCCTGGGGAGGGGGAATAGAATACTTCCCCAGTATCCCCCTTATCGTAAGGGGCGACCAAAAGGTGGGTTTTGTCTCGTCTTTCTCCTTGCTGTACTTCTGCCCCAACTCTAGTCATGATATTTCCTTGTTTATTCAGGCCTTTATTTTCTTTCCAGTCCTATCAGGTTAGACATTTGGTTCTATGACATGGATAATTTAAGGACCTCCCATTGACACAAACCCTTCTTCCTCGTGCTTTAACACCAAATAGGTTTATCACCAAGCCCGTTCATCGCCAATACCACTTCAACGCCAGCCTTAGTGCCATATAGCCAATTAATGGTTTGGTGCTAGTGTTTCACTACTCCTTCCATTCTTCAACCAGATACGTATATTGTTTTGTATTCTTGCTGTCCCCATGTAGAGGTACAGATAAAGGGAGAGACGCTCGAGGTGCTGCATACAGGCTCTGTGAAGAATGAAATCGCCCGATAAGAGATTAAACTACAAAAATCTGGCATCATGTTGCAGAGATTAAGGTCTAGGCTGCGTTACTTCCACTTTTTTGACCGTGGCTCTACATAGCTTTTCAATTTTGGTGCGGGGTGGGGGGGGGGAAGGTCGTCTCTGTTGGACAAGGGGTGCGGTAGTGCGTTTTCTTATTGCGAAGTTGTTCATCCTTAAGAGATGTGCCATTCATTTTCCAGCATAACCATAGGAATGAAACATATGGATGAGCACTCATCACATGCAATAAACTGTTATTTTTTCTGTGGATCTGCGTCCTATATAATGGACATCATTTAGAACCTAGCAATCAAAACTTAAAAAGAATGAAAAAATTGAACGATTTTGTGAACCAGTAATGACTATTCCAGTTCGTGATTAATTGCAATATTTCGAGAAAAAAAAACTTTTACTTGTACGCATAAACAAGTTTTAAGTCAGTTCCAATGCAACGTCTGGCTTCGAGCAGTTTTTACTTTTCCTGCCAGCTAATTCCGCCTTTCACAGAGCTTCACTGATGGTTTTAGGATCTCCTAGAGGAAAGTTCGTGAGCAGTATACGCAGAGGTCGTTCAGGGAATTAAGAATTGCTGTCTGGTAAAAGGAATACCACCCTGATATTGTAGTTTCAAGCCCTCCATAGCTGTTATTTTTTTACTTTTGAACCATCTGAATCCTGCAACACAGCCCTGGCATTTGGTTTCGAATCACCTGAACCCCTGAATCCGCTCCAGTTGTTCACTCGCACGTAGGCAGTTTGTCGAGGCGGAGCTGCTGAGAGTTATTGGAGGTGAGATCACTTAATTTATTTGACGTTACACTTGCGTATTTCCAGCTGAGTCTCAGTACTTTCATGCTGCTTTTGATTTCTAGCACCGTTTAGTAAAAGATAGCTGGTATTTACTAAAGGTTAATGATGTACAGTAGTAGCGGTGCCTGTTTCTGTAATCAACTCCACTTGTTTGGACTGCTTGTTCAATTACCCGCTCCCTTTCCCCCTCCCCTTTTTTCGTAATGAATCATCAGACCAAGAGAGCCAAAAACATTATAGAACAAGCTACTAATCAAAGGTTGCCCAGTTGAATGAGCCGCAATCCCATTCACTTTTCATTCAGTTCCCCGGATCCTTGGAATTCTGAGCCGTTGACCATGATGAAACGTAGTCTGAATGTCGTTATGCATGTTTAACGTGACCAAAAGTAGCCCTCTTTGTTATGCTGCGCGAATTAGGGTGCGACTTCTCGTCCCTTATACACGGAGCATGGAACGGGGTTCTCTTTCTAGACCGGGTTGGGCTCTATTAAGGCAATCAGAGGGAACAGGGCATAAAAAGGCAGGGCGGCCTTACACGTATATTACCAACAAATTACAACTCTGACACAACATAAATACACACCTTACAAGAAAATAGTTATAACACACAAAGATAGACAAAACCAGGGGACTTGAGGGCAGGAGAGGGGTGGGGCTGGTTGGCGGCCTGCGTCAGGATGCCCCTGGTTGTCAGGACTTCTGGTGGCTGACTGGAGGCTGACCCGTAGAGTCTCATCCGGGAATTATCAGAGGGCCGTGCAGGAGAGGGTGGGCCCTTCCACAGGAGTACAGGGGGGGGAGGGAGGGCTGGGCCTGAACAGGGCCAGGAGGCGTGTTTGCCCATGCTTACTCTGGGGACGTTGCTTGGGGCTGGAGAGGTCTCGAATGGTCCCTGGGCTGCGGCAGCTTGTTGTGACAGAGTCCGACAGGGACTGGGGTCGCTGGGGGTCGAGGGAGAGGGCTAGGACTCCCGATACCAAGGGTCTTTGCCAGGCCTCCTCCAGCTGCTGGTTGAGGGCGAGGACATCTCCGTGGGGAGAGAGTGTGAGGGCACTTTCTTGTGCCCTTTCTTTTAATGGAGTGGCAGAGTGGCCGTCTCCTAGGTGCAGTGAGGCAGCCGTCACCTTCCCTCCTTTTATGGAGTTAGAGCAAGGGCGGCTAGTGGCCGACTCCTCCCCGTGTGTGGCTAGGTGGCGACCCGGTGTGTGTAAGCGCAGCGAGGTGGCCGTCACTATCCCTCCTTTTATGGAGTTAGAGCAAGGGTGGCTAGGGGCCATGTTCTCCCCATGTGCGGCTAGATGGCCATCACCCGGTGTGAGAGAGTGAGGCAAGGTGGCTGTCACTATACCTCCTTTTATGGAGTTAGAGCAAGGGCAGCAGTTGGCCGTCTTCTCCCTGTGTGCGGCTAGGTGGCCGTCACCCCGGTGTGAGCACGTGCAGCAAGGTGGCCATCACTCTACCTCCTATTATGAAGTTATAGCGAGGCCGGCTGTTGGCCGTCTCCTCCTCGTGTGCGGCTAGGTGGCCATCACCCTGTGTGAGTACGTGTGGCAAGGTGGCTGTCACTCTTCCTCCTTTTATGGAGTTATAGCGAGGGCAGCGAGGTGGCCGTCACCTCCCTGTATGCAGCAAGGTGGCCATCACCTGGTATGGCTGAGGGAGGGAAGCAGCAGATGGGTGACTAGTGGCCAACTCTGGAATGTTGTCTGGGACTGTAGGAGTAGCCCCACCCTGAACCTGGCGAGGGCTGGTGCGGTGGAGGTGTAATGCACTGTTACTGCTACCTGCACGGTGGCTTACCTGAGCGTGAGAGGGGCACGCGGGAGAGGTACAGGTGTGCCCGTTTGGAGCGGAGGGGGGAAGGTGACACTCACGCTCTCAGGAGGTTCAGGTGGCAACCTGGCGTAGGAGGGAGGCCGTCTGGAGAGAGTGGAGCCGCCTCACATAGGGGGCGCCCGGTGGGCATGGAGGAAGGCTCACCTCGATTCCTTCAGGAGTAGTCGGGCCTTCGGGACTGGGGCCGAACAGGGCCAGGAGGCAGGCGGCCCTTCGTGTGGCTCGGGATGTCATCGGAGTGTGCTGGGGGCCTTGGGATCTAGTGGGGTCCAGAGGTGGTGACGCACCCCTCGCTGGGTGGGGACTGCAGTCTCGTTGGGGAGAGGGGGCCATCAGGAGTCACCTGTGGCCGCGATGCCCTGGCGAGTCCGTCAGTGTCTGCACCTGGGGTGAGGACGGCTGGGCCGACAGGACACCCACGACAGGTCCTCTTCACACACTCTGCCACAACGGATCTGTAGGGGAGAGATCTCCACCCAAGGTGGTGTGAGGGGAGGTAGAAGGGCATCTTGCTTGGCCACAGGACGGTTCGGCCGAGCCAGAGACTTGCTCCTCTTCAGGAGCCTCCAGCTTAGTGGAGGAGGGAGAACCAGTGGTCACTCCCTTTACTTGGCAGGCCTAACGGGCACTGCCGCAACTCCACGCCGGAGACGAAAGAGGAGATCCGGCAGATGCTCCTCTTGCCTGGCAGGTTTGGCGGACTTTGCCAAGGCTCCCGGGCGGAGACAAGGAGGAAGGAGATCTGGTGGACACTCCTTCCGCCCAGCAAGTCTGGCAAACGTTACCACGGCACCTCTCGTCCCGAGGTTGGTGGGAGGGAGAGATCCGGCAGACGCTACCACACTCCTGCTGCTGGGGAATAGTTGCAGCTGCAGAGTACCCAGCAGGTGCCTCCGCTATGGCAGGTCCAGCAGACGCTACCAAGGCTCTGCTCCCTTTCCGAGGATAGACAGGAGAGATCCGGCGGACGCTCTCACGTTGGCTAGTCTGGCTGATGTAACCGTGCCTTGGCTCCTGAAGGCGGGTGGCAGAAGGAGGAGAACCGGCAGTCGCTTCCCCTACAGCAAATCTGCCGGATGTTGCTGTGCCACTGCGTGGGATTGCTCTAGAGCAAGTCCCACCCCGAGTCTGGTGATGGTTGCTGTGGCCGGAGAGTAATGTCTGCGGACTGCTAACTCAGTGTTTGTCCGGTTGCGGGGAGGAGGGGCATATGGGAGAAGGTGAGGTGGACCGTTGTGGCCCAGAAGGTTGAATCACCTGTCCAGTGTTCCTTAGTAGGGTGGTTGTCACCTCCCTGTCTTAGTGGGTGGGGGGGGTCGTCATCAGGGCTCATTTTAGTGCTATTCTCTTTAATCTATCTTGGATTAAATTTGCCATCTCAGCATCTAGCATACTGAATTGTAATAATAGATGAACACCTGAATATGATGCTTGTAATGAAGAAGTGCTTTGGAAAGGATAAATAGCTATAGCATGATCTTGTCACTGAACTATGTGGAATGGGCTGCATAAGACAAATGTACAGCAGGTTAAGGTAGTTTATTTTTTTTCTTTTTTAATGCAAAGAAGAAGGAACCAAAGACCAGGGGCCCACAAACTGTTCCCTCCAAGAAAAACCAAAAACCAAAAACAAGGTAACAGAGCCAAATTCAGGGTCTGTGGTATTCTTCTGTCTTCTGTACAGTATATTTCCACCATATATAGTCTCCTGTAAATGTAAACAATTTGTACTATATTACTACAGTCATTGCAGGGGTATTCCTATGGTGGCAAAGAGCTTGTGTGGATGTGAATGGAGATGAAG
>JAGKTI010036181.1:0-11115 GCA_018397915.1 Birgus latro
GGGGGCTGGGTTTACGATCGAAGAGTTGAGAGGTAGGATGGAACTGGAGTGTATTGGTGTTGTGATGAGGAGAGGCAGACTGAGATGGTTTGGGCATGTGGAGAGGATTGGGGATGATAATTGGGTGCAGAAGGTGAGAAGTGTTAATACTGGGGGAGGGGTTGTGTGGGGCAGACCGAGAAAGACATGGGACGAGGTCATTAAGTGTGACCTCAGGGTTAAGGGACTGAACAGAGAGGTTGCCATAGATCAAGCAGCATGGAAAGCCGCCATTAGGTGACCAAGGCCGACGCATCAAGCATGTTGGAGCCTTCAAAAACGAAACAAAATGAAATGAAAGTTTTTGGTTTAAAAAAAATATGTATATACTATAACGATAATAATTATAATAATAATAATAAAAATGCATTCCATACTAAAGAAAATCATCTGGATATAGCAAGAATATTATGAAGATAACATTCTCTGGCTGAATGATTACAGCAATCTTATTTGGCACAATTTTATGCAACTCATTCAGGCACACTCAGCATTTAAGTATGCTATTACTGGGAGAGAAGTTAGTGCGAGATCAAGACAAAATTGTTCTTAGCGTCCACACCAAGCTGACAGTAATAACCCAGTGAATTATGTTAGGTGCTAACAATTAATATTTTAATATAATGTCTCTCTTCATAATGAACCACAGTTCATGTTTAATCCCTTGCATCATATGACATATTTTAAAAGTTTATATTTATTACTTCCAGATATTATTTTTCAAGTGAGGACTTGTTCTTCATAGTGATGGGGTTTATTAAGGCTATATCTAACTCCTCCAGTTCAAAAAGTCTATCCTAATGTAGAATAAGATCATCTGATGGTAGCAGAATAAGATAATAAAACATTAAAGGGCTGAAGGTATTAATCCAGTCATGTTATCCATCATCATGTCATCCATCACTTATTATTTAACAAGTAATATATAACAGCAATTTAGCTGCAGCTATTAATCAAGTTATGTCATCCATCACTTACTGTTTAACAAGTAATATATAACATAAATTTAGTTGAAGATATTAATCAAGTCATGTCATCTATCACTTATTATTTAACAAGTAATATATAACACTGATTTGGATAGCTTCTACAAAGCATGTACATACGAGTATAAAGTAGGAAAGATATTATGTTTATTATCAAAATCATTACTGCACAAGGGGCAGAAGAGTTTGAGAGTAAATGGGTATAAAAGAAAAGTGATGATACCCAAGGCTGGTGAGATGTAGTAGTATTAAAGGCAGACTTCGAAATAATGCTGATTTCTTGTATGTGGTGTATCAGAGAGAGCATGCAGAAATTGCCAGGCATGAAAGGACTGATCTTGCATGAGTCTCTTGAGTGAGTGGAGGTGTTTTGCTATTTGGGACATATTATGTGCTGGAGGTGAGGCTGAAGCTACCTCCGTAGTTTGGGTGAGGAGTGGCTGGAGAAAATTCAGGAGCTGCTGCCTCTCCGAACACTGAGAGGGCTCTCCCTCCGTACTAAGGGATCTTTGTATGCAGCATGTGTTAGGATTGTAATGCTGTATGGCAGTGAGACCTTGGCTGTAAAGGAAAGGAATATTCGTAGGCACAAATGTACAGAAATGACAACGATTAGATAGATGTGTGGCACATACTTGAATACGAGGCCTGTGGGGAGCAGGATTGCAGCTGAAGATTGGAACTGTAATGTATTAGTGTTGTGACTGGCAATGGTAGATTCAAATGGTTTGGACATGTTGAGAGGATGGAAGACAATTGGGTGCAGTAGGTGAAAAGTATAAACGTTAAGGGTAGGGTTGTGAGAGGCAGACCAAAACAAGACCTAGAACAAGGTCGCAGAGTGTGACCTTGGGATAAGACCTGAAGAGGGAGGCTGTCGGAGATCGAGCAGCATGGAAAGCCATCATTAGGTGACAAAGGGCAACACATGCATGCATGTTGGAGCCTTTACAAATGATACATTTTATACTATACACCGTCCACTTTAACTTGGCCTAAAAAAATGCCATCTCTCCTCGTCAAACGATAAGCCATAACAGATTAACATAAGAATATGATGCTAAACACAAAGTGCTACACAAATGATGCAGAGCAGTCTGTCTTATCTGCCACAAAGCTACAGGAAAACCTGAAAAATTATGAAAATCTCCACCAAGTTATGGTAGACAAAATATAGTCATATCCCATTCAGTATATCACTACATACCCCCCAAAAAAAGGCTCAGCTGATTCAACATCAAAGCATACTAACCCCACTGCAGATCTGATGCATATAAGCTCATGCAGTTTAGTACTGTACAAAAGCTTGAGTTACAAAATGCAATGATAATGCCCACTGCCCAGAACATGTAGTTACAACCACAATCATCACTCGACTTTCAAATTTATTGACTGCTACTGGCTACAAGAAAGAAGCAACTCTAGACCCTACCACTTTTAATGCAAGTAGCCTGAAGCTCCTACAACACAGAGAGGGAGAGGGGAACACAGAATTGAGTCTCTTCTGATTCATGTCCTACATGACTGAAGAGTATTGCCCTTGATTACCTGACCAAATGTGATATCAAGTGGTTAAAAGTGTTAGCAAGCACATGACAAGATGAATATGGGTGTACTGTATTAACTCGGTAGATCATAGCTTCCAATACTATTTTGGAACCAGATTCACAGGCTGTCCTCTATGTGGTATAAGAGGCTTCATGGTACCTCTTCCTCAGTTATTTATTTTGCATATTATACCGTAACTATCTTGTGTGTCTACATCATTTTAATACTGACATACTGCATCAATAATATACAAGAGGATATACAGGTGTAATGGGCAGAATAAATTGATAGGGAAGAGATGTTAAAAGATTTTCAGTGCCACTTAGCATACAACCCTCAACCTGTTCACCAACTGTCAAATAATGGTGTAACCACAAAGAGTTTTCCTACAACAGCAAACTAAACTGAACCTTATAAATTAATAGGCTGGGCCCTTACAACTGACCAACTGTGTGAGTAAAGTTGTGCTACCCAGTTACAGGATATGGCATCTACAGGATGTGATGCACGTGAAGGGAAGTGCTGAGAGAGTGGAGGGACCCAAAACCTTAAAAATCATTAAGTCAGGGTTTTGCAAAGGCCTTTACCATGGAGCTATGATTATGTTTAAAGGATGCAGAGTTAATGAGATATGGCATACACAAGCTATGATGGATGGTGGGGAGCAAGGTGTGGGTGGAATGGGAGTTGCCCAATCCAATGGTCATTTTGGATAGGTGAGAGTCACTGGGAACCTTGCGGGGCAGTCATCAGGCCTTGTGAGAGAATCTAACTACAGTATACAAAAAAAGCAATGCACTGTATCCAAAGATCTCATGAGCCAGGGGTGATCCTCCCTCCACAAATTCTACTAACTGGGTGATGTCACAAGCAGCTTAAGAAGAAGCTTGTCTCTTTGAATCAAATGAATAGTTTACAGTTTATTCTTCCCACTTTTAAGATTGTACTCTGTCTGAGAAAGCACTCTATCAGTGAAAGAAGGAAATAAGAGGCTATTTCTACCTCCTCCAATTTGAAAAATATCTCCCAGGCTGAATAAACCTGACTACAAGTAAGAAGAACAAACTGGAAAACCACATAATCCAACTGAGTCAAACTTCTTATTGAAGGGTGCCTGTAAATGAGGGTGCAATGAATGAAATGCCTGTTACTTCTTGCATGTGCAACATTCCCATTTGTATTTTTTCTTATCTGTCTGTACCTCTTGCATGTGCAACATTCCTGTTTGTATTTTCTATAATCTGTCTGTGCCTCTTGCATGTGCAACATTCCTGTTTGTATTCTTTATTATCTGTCCATGCCTTCAATAATCTGTTGTGATGAAAAATCAATGGCTTGAAAGTGGTGGTAGTAGAGTGGTGGTGTTAATGGTGGTGGTGGCACTAAAAAATTCAAAAGCTTCTAATTCTTAATACAGACAGACAACAATTTCTTGTGGTTTCAGACAGATATATGGGTAACAGGAGGAAAGTGCTGAAAAGAGCGGGTGTTCTGTGGGGTGTTATGGTAAAAGAGGAATTTCGGTTGGGGGCAATAACAGAATCTACTTTTCATATGTACAAGTACCATCCATACAGTACACTCCTGGAATGGATTTACTAAATACATAACAAGCTTGCTCTCCCTTTCCCTCTCTAAATTTACACAGATGTACATGCAGGGCAAAAACAAAAGAATGCATGTCAAAACTAAGTAAAAGAGAAATTATTGGAATGACAGAGACGACAGAAGAGATATCCATCCTTCATACACTTAGTACTGGCAGTTACTGTGCACACTCCAGTATTAGTTTCTTAGGGAATATATTAGTTAACAGGTCACACTATGTTTTCTAATAGGCTATCTAGTTTATCAGCTGTCACCTAAGGCCACAATCTTATGCACAGCGTGACAGGACAAAACTGATCCAACCTTGCTGCAACAAGGAGCCAAAAGCCAAAGCTTCAGCCGTTGCCCAGTCCAGCCCTCGACCTTCACTCAGCTTTTCCAACCGGGCAGCAATGTGACTTTTTCTAAGCTGCTTGTGGACATTCTGTTGGTGTTAAAACACACCATTATTCTCCTCCACCATCGATCTTCCAAATACATATTATTGGTCACTCTTTAGCTTGTAGTCAAAGTGCACTGAAATCTTTTAATGGCACTATTTTTCACTCCCAGTTGGTTGTTTGACACTACCTCAGTACAGTGGGATTGGGACATTTTAACTCTTGTGAATCTTCATCTTCATCATCTAATCCTGTGTTGCCCCACGAGAAGCATAGGAACCTAGAGCTAGACAAGTTGATCCTGACATTTAAGATGAGAATGACCAGCCTCACTCATCCCTGAGTGGCATTATGTGAGCAATAAACCCCAACCACCCCTTGGATATAAACCTGCATAGGCTCAATCCAATTGGAGACCCTTAATTACCCACTAAACCACCAGGTGCCATAATCTGGTCATGTGGTTACCACCCAGTGCAGTAAATGGTTTCCTGGTGTACAGAAAACCATCTGGCTTGTCACTGTGCAGAGTCACCTGCAGACAGAAGGAAGAGGAAAGAATGAAGGAAAGACAGAAGAGGAAGGAAGGAAAGAAGGAAGGAAGAGAGAAAAAGGCAGTCACCCAAGAGCAGAACTACATCAAGTGAGTGGATGGTGAGAGCTGTGAATATTACTTTAATTTTTTTTCCTGATTTCTAGCAGTAGTGGTGATTCTACCCATGTGTATCTTCCTAGAATCATCTATATGGGGTACAGTTAACATATGGCTCAGCTTGGTGTATAAACTAATCCTAGGATGTTGCATTTGGGGTAGTGCTGCACTAGTTAAGTGCAATAATATTTCTGAGAAAGTAATAATTATTTTTAAGGTCAACCATACCAGTGAATCACCTTAACACAATATATCAGCAACTTCAAACATGAAATATAACGAGGTAATACAGCTGGTGTCCACAGTAAGGTGTGGAACATGTCTGAGCAAAATGACTGTGTTTTAGCTGAGTACCTTTGATGAAAATGATATTAAATGCAGATGTTATTCACCTTCATCCAGAATACAGTAGTTTAATCTTTTGCCTAGGTTGAAGTTATTTTCATTACATTGTTTGCTTTTCGTTAAAATCAAATAAGCAAGTCACAACTTGTCATCTGCACCAAAGCTCTAATTCGTGCATTTTACATATGGTGAGAGAGCTAAAATCACTATTTCTGATGCAATTTTCATCCTTTAATTGGCAAAATCCTATGTTTTAAAGGAAGCCCAGTTAAAAGTACTACTCTAAAAAAATATCCTAACTTCCGTAAAATCAGACACTATGACAATTTTAACACTGAAAGAGATGGAAACACCCACTATGCTGAGAGATTATCCTAATCTACAACCAATACCAGCACTTTGTGGAGGTCAGGGAAACTGACTCACAAAGGCTGAATGTTTGGTATTCTTGCTCTAATGAATACAGTAAGCAGAGCGAAAAACGATCCAAAAGTTTTCACTGCAAAATATGGGTGGTTCCCACCATGTGGCAACATCCCTAGATGCAGACTGTGTGACATTATAGAGCTGCTAAAAGAGTTACTGTGTATGTCTTTGTGCCGAAACATGGTGATATGGGGAGTAGCAGCAACAATATCATTCTTTAGTGAAGCAATAACATCATTCTTTAGCATAGAACTGTCTCCATTATACTTCAGGCATTAAGTTCAAGGATTTCTGCTAACTGTGGGTGAAAGAATGCAGTGAGGCTGGCAAAATATAACCTGGAGAGATGGCTGCACAGCAAAAGCAGGGTGCTGCATCATGACGAGAGGGGCCATCAGGAAGCAATGAAAATACAGTACTGCACCTTCCATGATTAGTACTAAAGCTGATTTATGATTTGTGTTGTATATAGCTAGTGGGAAAAGATACAGAAAATTTCAGTTATTCCTCTAACTGCCAGGCATTCCAAAGGTTCCCCAAATGGTCACTCCATGTGAGGGACCTATAGGTTGGAGTGACTGGAAACATGGTTTGGTACTGGATGGTGAGGCAATTAGGTCAGTGAGAGTGGTATACTGTTGAATGTGCTCCTAGAATGTGTCACTGGACAGGAACCAACTGACAAAGGTCAGCTTGCCTCTGGAGATGGCATTCACTGATATTGTAGACTGTGGACTTTGGGGATGTGGGAGACTGAGTGTAGCTATGTGCTGTGGTAAATAACCTAAGCCAGACAGAGGAGGGACTGAACCCAGGCATTCCATACAAGCTATGGCTGAGGTGCTGTCCAGGGGTTCCTCATGATAAAGAAAAGGAACAAACCTAGTTCTCTATAGCTGATATGTTGTCCAGGTTCCATAGCATATGTGGTCAACTGACAAGACACAGAATTATATATGAATCATCCATACAAACTACATAGCATATGTGGTCAAATAACAAGACACAGAATTATATGTGAATCATCCATACAAACTGTTGCTGCACCTGGCAGCTGCATTCTGCACAAAGAAGTCCTTCAACTGTCTTCTTCATATGAAGCAGCTCAGTGTACAGACAAGCTGACTAAAGGTTCTTCAGTAATATAGGCGGTCACTAGACCTCTATACCAGGGTGAATCTCCGTCTCCCTAAGTTTACAGGTTATTAAGGGGGAAGACCCTTAGAACAAAACAGGACACATACAGTAAGCATAAGTTAATGAGCTGGAAGAAAGACTGTCACCAAATGCTTAACCCCTAAAGTACTATGACTGACGATCGTAGAAGGTCTGTCAAAAACTGCCGAGCATAATGCCAACCCCTTTTATGATGCAAATGGTTCCTACCCAATCAGAACTAGGAGATGAGGTAGTAGAAAAGCTCCCATCTCCTCACTAGGTCTGTGGGGGGGTCCCCCCCCAAGCCACTTCTCCACCTCCCTCTGACTGATTGGATGTAGCCAGCTCCATTCCCTCCCACCCAAACTATTCACCAATATCACATCTACACATATGGGGGGGGTGTCTCATGCCCACTCACCTTCCCAGCCCCCCTCCTCCTCCACCTCCCTCCACCCCTCTATTATATCGAATGATGCGGGAATTTCCTTGCTATGATCACTTTGTGTATGTTTCCTCCTGCCATAATACCACCAACATCACCTTCCCCACATTGGGGGGGTGTCTCATCCCCCCTCACCCCCACCAGAGACCCCCCACCCCACCTCCATCTCCCTCTCTCCCTATTCTTTGTACCGAATATGATGCAGTAATTTCCCTGCCATGATCAGCCTGTCTGTCTACTCTCATTTTTTTTTTTTTTTACTTTCATGCTGACTCCTGCACCTAGTTTCATCAATAGAAACATATTTTACATTGATTTCATTGATTTTGGTAAGGTTCTTCAGTGAAAATTACGTTTCTGACGAATTCTTTTGAGTTTGCGAATTTTTTTTTTGCTTTTTCCCCCCCCTCAAGCTGACTCCAACGCCTAGTGTCATCAGCAGAAACATATTTTATATAGATTTAATTGATTTTGGTAAGGTTCTTTAACAAAAATTAGGTTTCCACCCATTTTTTCCTTTTTTCTCTCTTACCAGGAGGGGGTGCTTTTACAATCTTTGATGGACTGTTTTGTGGTAACAATTAGGCCTTGAGGACTGAGATTGGCATTTTCAGGTGTGGAAAGTCAAGCTCTTCAAATCTGTAGGAAAATTTTTTACCTTGGTAAAAGCTGAAAAATTGAGCAAGAACTGTGGCTAAGGTGGAACGTAGTTTCAAAAAAATGCAGTCTTTAGGGGTTAACGGAAGCAAATAGAGGATGTTGAGTGTGGTGAACAAGATAAACTGCCACACCACTTCGTACAATGTCATGGCTATCCTGAACCAGGATGATGATGATGCACAGTGGGAACTACATTAGAAACTTGAGGAGAGCTTTTTCAACCTTATCTGCATTTCACAAAGTCTGGCCCTATGATGAATTTCATACGCCTCTACAAATCCAGGCACTGGTTGTAGAGAGAGGTAACCTTTTTTTTAATATGTATTTCCACTGCATGACAGTAGAGAAAATAAAAAGTACTTGTATGGCAAAATCATGTTCTATTTACCGAGTTGCTGGACATAAATCATGTTCCTATACTCCAGATACACTATACTCTCGCAATTTGTGGATTCTGTACACACACTCCCTTGAATACTCCATGACTAAAGTTATGTACTGTATTTGTTTGGGTTGTGGTGAACTTATATGTACATTCTTAACTTACAGCATGTAGCCTGAAGTTTTAACTAGCTCTCAAAGTCTACAAGAGATATTAGCAGTTTTGT
Organism: Birgus latro; assembly: GCA_018397915.1. Lineage (NCBI taxonomy): Eukaryota > Metazoa > Arthropoda > Malacostraca > Decapoda > Coenobitidae > Birgus > Birgus latro. The sequence continues at coordinate 8,856 of JAGKTI010036181.1, forward strand.
GGACTCATGGTACTTCCTAGACCCAGCCTCATAAAAATAACTGGGGTTTACTGTACATATCCGATTAAGGAAACTTACACTGCAGAACCATAGTCAAGTAACACTGCTGAGCTCTCTTGACAATGTCAATCATACATGTCACATCAAAGAGAGCAATTCATTATTATACAAATTTTAAAAAGCATCTTTGTAGAAATAAACAGCAAAACTACTGAATGGGAAAAATGAAAAATAAAGTACCAAGGATGCATTTTAAATGAAAATAAATCCACTACACAAATACATGCATCTTATTATATCCACATAGCTACTTATAATCTGAGCAGTAACAAACACTACCAGTCCTTACCTTATTACTGTCATATCATGCATGCATCAGTTTAACTTTAATTACATTATTCCTTAAATCTTATATAATTTTCTAATATATCCGGAGAATGGAGGGTTAATAACCTCTAACTATAGTACTCAACTAGTACTCAACTTATTAGAGTACTGATGCACCATGCAAGAATGATTAACTATGAATCAAATTACAATAAGAAAAGTACACTGAAAATTAGAGTAAAGTACTGTAAATGAACTTACAAAATTTTCTGGAGTATGCACTGACTTTGCTCCTAAGTACTTGAGAGCTGACAGCTCTACACCAGTATCCCACACCTCCACACATCCAGGTGCTTGAGTTAGTCCCTTCCACTGCTTCTCCAAGTGTGTTGCCTGGGGAAAATAGAATTCAGTAAACACGTTTTTATGTGGTCATCTATCTATCGTTTAACTCTGTACACTTTGTCTTTAATTTGTATTCTGATAAGTTTAGGAGGCTTCCTAGGGCCTCATCCTTACATGGTAATTCTGCAATGGCACATGAATAACCCCTTGTATTATATACAGTATATGCAATCAGCACCAATATTTCAAAGCCATAAATAACAATTAACACAGTGGGAAGGTGTAGTGTGCAAAAAAAAACTGCTATGGAAGAGATACTAGAAACCTTCCTAAGCTATTAAGTCCCCAATAAACTACAAACAAATTCCTTATTAAGGTTTCAGTGTTGCCAACAAACCTGATTTACTAGTTTCCTCCAACTTACAGTACTGGATGCATGAAAAAAGTTCTTGTATTTTGAAGCCCATCCCAGACATATATGAAGAACTCAGCTACTGTATTACCCCATGTGAACTGTAGGAACCCAAATCTAGGAAAATAAGTCTACCCTAGACATTTAAGGCAAAGGTGGCCAGTAGCACACTCTGAAACCTACTTCTCCACTGAAGAGAGGTGAGAGGAAGGATAGGAGAAATAGGAAGAGAAGAGGGGCAGACACAGGAGAAAAAAATATATATGAAAGTTAAGGAAGAAGCTGGCAGCACTGCATCAAGTGAGTGGATGATGGCTGCCACAATCTACCACCATGATGACAGTTATAAATGCAAAAAATGCTGACTCTTTCTTGGGTGAATCATTATCTCAACTTAAAAGGAAAAAAGTTTTTGGCTATAACCCATCCATCATCCAATTCAGCACTGCCTTATTAACCCTTTGAGATTCCAATGACAATTTTGATCGTTAATTCAAATCCAACCTCAGAGATTCCAATGACACTTTTAATCGTCATTTAAAGAAACTTTTGTAAAATATTCGCCATAAATCGAATTTATGCATCACAACAAAGAGATTTGAGCGTGATGTCACAGAATGGTTGCGCTATACGTAGCGGGTACTGCACAGCTGATCTGACTCATGGCTTTGTTTTTTTTATTATTTTATTCTTGGTGGATATTTATCTACAGCAAGGTATGAAATTTTTGGTTCTGCCTAACTTCAGTTCGTCACTTTGACTTTTTATTTTATTTTATTTCCTTTTTGGAACATGCTGCGATAAAGTACAACTATTCAGCTTCAAAATAACACCAAAACCACTTTCCTACCATAAAAAGTGTATTTACACTGACCGATCAAAGAAAAAGATTGTGAAGCGAATATGCAGCTGAGACTAAAAGAAAATTATGCATCTCTTTCCTTTCGCTTTACCACACAACAAAATACAAAAATTACTATAACATATACATCACTGTAAAGGTAATTTATCGCAGTTTTGCAAGGTTTAAACCAGCTTTACATATCTTTATTGTTTTTTTTTTTTTGCCTAATATAATTCTATCTATCTATCTATTGCCAGACGCCTCAATCCCGAACGGGGTGGCCACAAACAAATCGCCTCCATGTCACTCTGTCCCCTGCCATTTCACTACCA
>JAGKTI010036183.1:0-11115 GCA_018397915.1 Birgus latro
TTGGTCTTTCACTTTCCATCCTCTCCACATGGCCAACCACCTCAGTGTACAGTGGGTAACCGAGTTCCGCGTAATGCGAGTCTAGCAATTCACAAGTTTAGCGGAGACTGCTAAAATATCTCCCTCTCATCATTAGCGAACACTTGCCTCATGTTCAGCAGTATTTTGCTAGCTAGAAGCCTCAGAACCTGATGCTTATTTGTTCTGCAGCCATAGGCCTATTTGTGACCTCTTGAGTGGGAACAGATGTTTCCAGATGTTCCCAACTTGTGACATATTTTGCAATAAGTTGCACAACAGATTTTGGTATGTACTAAAAAAAAAACACACACACTTCTTTAGCTTTCTTACAGAAAAAATTATAAATACCAAGTACTGATTGTGTAAATGGATAAAAAATAAAAAAAAGTGAGTACTTGGAAACCCTGTAATCAGCTTCAAGGATGCTTGGTTGCCTTCACCTACCTCCATCCTCAGTAAACGGACATGTAGTGATCAAGGATGAACAACAAACAGCAGTGCTGTATTGAAGTGTGTGACGATGCTGGGAAGAACAACTAATTGTGCTGTGTTCAGTAGTGGTCGGAAACCTTCTTCAGGCAATGGAAGTTGGCCAAAAAGGGTAGAGATGAAAAAAATGTTACTTAGTTTGAAAGAAAAAGATGAAATTTTGGATAAACTTGATTTGAGGTTAGGGCCAAGTGCGGTTGGAGAATTGTTTAAGATCACTGAATCAACAGCTCGTTAGCTGACCGAGATCTTGGCAATTGCCAAGAGAAACAACAACGCAGTCACTGAATGTGATCCTGATCTTGGATGGCGTTAAGCCTGTATTAAGTTTACCAAGAAAAGCGCTGCTGCAGATGAAGAATTGCACAGAAAAAAGATCAGTTCAAGACACCAAGCATTGATCACCCAGTACATGGCAAGCAAGGTACAAGCTACACTTCCAGTTCCTGTCCAGGATCAAGCTCCTGCCTGTGAAGACAATCAGGAGCATGATTCACTGTTTCTTGATGATGACCTTGAAGATATGGGTAATGATTTTGAAGGATTTGCTCTGAGGGATCCTTCACTAGGTGCTGAACGATGATAAACACTCGGCAAGGTGGGGGGACGAGTCGGGTGAGCTAAGTGAGTGGAAATGATTACCATTGATTTTGTCCATAAGATTTTTTTTTTATTACTTATGAGTTTTTTTTTAATTAATTATTTGAGAGGACCATGTGGAGTCACATGGAGAGACAGACTGACAGATGAGGAAGTGAAGGAGCATTGTGGTGTGAATGTGGATGTGATAGGAAGCGTTAGGAGAAACACATTAAGGCAGTTTGGGCATGTGGAGAGGATGGAGAGTGAGAGAGTGACGAGGAGAGTGTATGTGAGTGAGGTGGAGGGGAGGAGAGGGAGGGGGAGGCTGAGGATGAGATGGAGGGATGGAGTGGAGAGGTATATGGGAGAGGGGGGTATGAGCTGGAAGCAGGGCAGTGAAATGGCGGGGGCCAGAGCGACATGGAGGCAATTTGTTTTTGGCCACCCCGTACGGGATTGAGGCTTCTGGCAATAGATAGATAGATAGTAGTTTTATTGTGTCAAAACCTTGCTTAAATTTGACTGTTATGCAATAAATTTCTTATAGTTGCCTCTGAGAAAAGAAGGGGGAGTGTTTGGCTGAATCGGTAGAGAGGAGACCTGCACTCCTAATGGACCAAGGATGGAATCCCAGCTGGGGCAGGGAACAGTTTAGGGATTTGAATTTCATAAAAGCAGACTCTACTGATCTACCAGAAGGCCCTCCGACATGTTGTAAAAATCTATCTATCTATCTATCTATGGCCCGATGCCCTAATCCCGCAAAGGGTGGCCGCAGACAAAATGCCTCCAAGTGGCTCTGTCACCCACCATTTGCCTACCCTTCCCCCAGCTCACTCCCCCCTCCCTCATATACCTCTCAACTCCATCCCTCCACCTCATCCTCGGTCTTCCCCTCCCTCCACCCTACCTGCATACACCCTCTTAGTCAGTCTTTCATTTTCCATTCTCTCCACATGTCCAGACCACCTCAGGGTACTTCTCTTAATCTTCTCAACCACATCCACATCCACTCCACAATGTTCCTTCACTTCTTCATTCATCAACCTGTCCCTCCATGTCACTCCACATGCTCCTCTCAAGTAACTCATTTCCACTGCTCTCACTCTTGACTTGTTACCATCTAGCAAGGTACATACCTCGCTTCCATAAGTCAGGGTAGGGATCATGCAGTGACTTCTTGACTTCCATACTCACCTCCCTATTTCTCATCACCCGTTTCAGTGAACCAACAGCCTTCCTTCCCTGCTGTACCCTTTCAAGTATTTCATCCCCCAAACTTCCATCCTTACTCATCACACTACCCAAGTACTTGAGTGCACTCACACTCTCCATATCCTCACCATCCAACCTCACTGTGCATTCTGTGACTTCATTCCTCTCAAACACCATAACTTTACTCTTGTTTACATTGACTTTCAGATTCCTCTTCTTACACACTGTCCCAGATTCATTCACCAAACCATGCAACTCCCATTCATCTTCACTCAACAATACTGTATCATCAGCAAACAACAACACTGGAATCTTCCACATCTCACCCTCATTCATTAGAGCCACTCCCACATCTTCTGCCCTACCTTGCACCTCCTTTACAACCCCATCCATGTATATATTAAACAGCCATGGAGACATCACACAACCCACATTCAGATCAAAGAACTCACTCAGTTCACCATCCATTCGCACAGTAGCCCTAGCTCCTTCATACATACTCTTCACAGCATTCAACAATTTCCCCTCCACTCCATATATTCTTAATACCTTGCACACACCTTGCCTATCTATTCTGTCATAAGCTTTCTCCAAGTCCATGAAGGCAGCATACACTTTCTTTCCCTTCTCTAGATAGTTCTCCACTAAAAATCTTAGAACAAATATCTGATCTACACACCCTTTTCCCTTCCTAAGTCCCCCTTGTTCTTCTCCAATTAACTCCTTTGTTATACAGTATGCCTAACCCTGTCAATAAGTATTCTACCATATATCTTTCCAGTCACACTAAGAAGGCAAATACAGCGCACCCCCACACAATGCGAACCAACACAGTGCGAATCACCTACAGTGCGAGGTCAACCCAGAAAATGCTTATTTTTATTGAATGCAAAATCAGCGAATCATACTTCCCAACATGTGAATCGGCTGTATGATTCCAAGGCAAAAATGGACTTCCTGCCATTACTATGACTATCAGGCTGGACATTGTGAGCCAGTCACATGAAGGCAGGTGGCTGGCAACTAAGCCAGGATCAAAATGGTGGAAAGCTGGCCAGCTGTCTGCATGCCATCTACCAACTTTCCTGGGTAAACAGATGCTTCTCCACATTGCCGTGAGAACCCATGTTGTGCCTGGCATCCTGTGGTCCATTTTAGCATCATAGCAGTCCCCACCTGTTCATCATGGTCTCAGCTGTCAACTTTGAAGGCTTTATGGCACCTCCAGGAGACCTCAGCAGTGACAGCGAGAGTGACAACGGGGCTCCCCACCCCGGGGGGCAAAAGTAGACTCCCCGAGCCTTGGATTCCCACCCCCCTCCCTTCTTAACAAGCCCAGAAGTCAAATAAAGGTACATAGTGTACTATTCATTGTATTATTTGTTGGTCCAACTAGAAGTACTATTAGACAAAGTATCAGCAGAGTACAGTAGGCTGGAAGGGGACCTGAAGATCAAGCCCTGGGTGGGCTGTCCACTGTATACCATTTTTTCCATAAGTTCTTTGGTTCACACAATGCGAAATCGTAGAATGCGAGGGTTTCTACCGCCCATAAACTCGCATTGTGTGAGGGTGCTCTGTACCCCTGTGGTTACCACATACTTGTCTTTCCCCTTTTCCTTTTTATAAACAACAATTATACCTGATTTCCAGTCCTCTGGAACCCTTCCCTCTTCCCAAGCCAATCTACACAACTTCCATATCCATTCCACAACAATCTCACCCCCATACTTCAGCATTTCACCACACACTGCATCAATTCCTGGGGCCTTTCCCATTTTGATCTTCTTCATTGCTTCCACTACTTCTGCCTTACTGATCTCTTCCTCCCTCCTCCCACCTCTTCTTCTCCCAGCCATTCCCCAACCACTCATACTCGCACTGCTCTCACTCTCTACATTCAACAAATCCTCAAAGTGCTCCTTCCATCTCCTCAATTTCTCTCTCTTCTCCACCAGCAATCTATTATTCCCATCTTTCACTCCCCTACAATTTCCCTTTTCACACTGTCTTACTCTCGTAAAAATACCATCGCTAATATCAGTACAGCTGTCCTGCATGAGACAGCCCTAGCATGTATTCATTATGGACGGCGGGTGTTAGCACCGAAGTGGTGACGGTGTGGAAATGTGTATTAGGACTACAGTACTGGGCTTTGGGGCAGGCTTTGAAGCCTTTTCCCACAGTAAGAAAAAAAAGAAAAAAAATCTGAATCTCCTTTCCTATCCTAGGGCAGGGTGGGAGGGGGGGGGGAATGCCACTAGTTACAAGGAACTGGTGGGGTGAAATGGGATGGTGACCATAATGCTTTCAGTGTATGAAAATACAGTACAGGCATACCCTGATTTTACGAGCTAATTGGTTAGGTAAAACCCCATCATTAGGCGGTGTATCATATATCAGGGTGCTTTTAACATGTTTTTCAATGTGGACCAGAGTGAAGAGAGCGTTGGATGCAAGAGGGTTGTCCGTTGAGCAAGGAAGAGTGGCTCTGCTTGATAGAAATGAATGGAGAGAAATTGTGAATGAATAAATGATGACGCAGCCCTGAGGGGATATTCTCCCGCATTTTGTCTGATCAGCTGATCAGGTCAGGTGCAGGTAAGGGGTGGGTCCATTACGATGTGGTTGGGGTAAACCAGCTTTTCTGTCGGGCCCTGCTGCGGATGTCACTGACTGCATTGCGTAGTTGACCCTTGTGCGGTGTGGTGCGGTGAGGATCTGTCCCTTCTCCCCTTTGGGGTTAAGATGCAAATGAATGTGTTTGAGTGGATGAGTAAATTGGAAGTGTGTTGACCTGTCTCAGCTACCTCCCTTTTCTTGGGGGAAGCAGCCTAGGTATATAGATAGATAGATAGGGATTCCCCCCAAACCAAGTCCAAAACCCATCCAGATGAACCCCAAAACAAGTTTAAAGGCAATCTAAATGGCATAACAGCTGTCAAGGAAGCTAACCTAAACCTAACATAACTGTAAATAACTCACTAAAAGCAACAAATAAAGCATTAAAATCTTAAGGAATAGGTTAGAAAATATCAAACACCTCTCATCCCTTCTTGTAAGTCCATGTCCGGTCCTGGTCATCATCTTTGCTATCCCCCCCGAAGCTAGGGGACATGTGGTGCTCCCTAACACTCAATCCTCCTCCTCAAAGCCCTCAAACCCCATCTCCAGGGGAGGGTTAGAGGGGGGTGGCAATGGAGTGCGATGCGATGAATCAGGCGGAGGCGATTGAGTGCAATGCGATGACTCAGGCGGAGGCGATGGGGTGTGATGCTCTGGCTCATGCAGTGGCGATGAGGTGCAAAGCAGTGGCTCTGGGGATGGGGATGGAATGCGATGCAGTGACAGAGGAGGTGGTGAGGGAGACAGCTGCAATGACCGGTGAGGTGGCGAGGGAGACCGCTTCGATGAATGATGAGGTAGTGATGGAGTCAGTTGCAGTGGCTCACGTCGTGGCAAGGGAGACAGAGACAGTGGCTGAGGTGGTGTGGGAGATGGAGGGCGAGACGAGGAAGGCAGCGATGGAGTGGCAAAGTGCCTTAGTGGAGACATAGGTGACATGGGAGATGTGGTTCGGCTGGAGGTTAGGTCCAGTACAACGGGCCGAGCACTTCCTCAACGGGAGGTGTCCCTTGGTGTTTCTCCACTGGTTGAAGGTTGGGGAGATGCTCTGCTGGTTGAAGGCTGGGGAGATGCTCTGCTAGTTGAAGGCTGGGGAGATGCTCTGCACGTCGAGGGCTGGGGAGATGCTCTGCTTGTCAAGGGCTGGGGAGGTCCTGTGTGACTTGCTGGGTGTGGTAGGGGTCTGCTTGAAGAAGATTGTGATTGTAGTCTGCCTGGCCACCCTCTTCTCCTTCTCCAGCATCGTCCTGTAGACTTTCATCCCCTCCTCGAGCCGATTAGCTGTGTCCCTGCATTGTCCTGTGAGGGGGTCGTGCATCCGCATAAGGTCAGTTATCTCGTCCAGCTTCGTTAGCATCTCCTTTAGGATTTTGGTATTCAGAGCTCAGACCTCAGGCATGACCTCCTCCTCCTCTGCCTCTTGGTGCACCCGCTGAATCTCCATATTGAGCAACTCCTCGTTGCTAAGCTCTTCCCTGTGGCTTTCGGGAACCTCCTCCACGTCATCCTTGTCAACCTCCCTGAAGCCTGCCTCGTGCGTCAATTTGACTATGTCCTGCCGCTCATGCTGAATGGGCAGAGCTTGCACGCTCTTGGGGAAGCCGGTGTAGGAGTGCATGCAGGGCCACAGCTTGCGCCACACACTGTTTATCGTCGCCTAACTAACCTCACTCCACGCTGCAGTGATATTCTCTAGGGCGTGGTATATTAGGGTGTCTTATTAACCTGTTGAGAGCGATAGGCCTCATTTGAGACTTATCAGAGTTGAAAGCGATAGGCCTCAAATTAGCCCGATTTTCAAAGGCGTACCCAAACCGCGCCACCAGGAGCAGGTGGCTGAAATTTGTATGGGAGATAGTGGTAGGTGGCAACTCTTGATACCACCCACGCAGTGCCCCATATATGCTCAAAATACGCACTCGAGGCGGACACAGTGGAGTGTGCGCGAACGTAAACTTTCCTCTCGTGATGCACCAGGGCACCACACTAGGCGCTAGGGGATCTGCACACACGCACATGAGAGAGAGAGAGAGAGAGAGAGAGATGGGATCTGCACACACACACACACACACACACACGAGAGAGAGAGAGAGAGAGAGAGAGAGAGAATTACGAGTAAATTGCATAATAAATGTATGCTTTTTTGGCACTGCATAAGATAATTTTTCATAGTTTGAGAGAGAGAGAGTTACAAGTAAATTGTGTAATAAATGTATGCTTTTTCGGCAGTGCATAAGGTAATTTATCGTAGTTTGAAAGAGAGAGAGAGAGAAAGAGAATAAATACAGGAATGACAGAACCAGCATCCCTTCAAATGACAGATAAGGCATAACATGTGCCCCTTGTTCTTTCTTTCATTCTCCAATCCCTCCCTCCTCTCTCGGAGAGAGAGAGAGAGAGAGAGAGACAGAGAGAGTTACGAGTAAATTGTATAATAAATGTGTGCTTTTTTGGCAGTGCGTAAGGTAATTTAACGTAGTTTGAGAGAGAGAGTTACAAGTAAATTGTATAATAAATGTATTCTTTTTCGGCAGTGTGTATGGTAATTTACCGTAGTTTGAGAGAGAGAGAGAGAGAGAGTTACAAGTAAATTGTATAATAAATGCATGCTTTTTCGGCAGTGCGTAAGGTAATTTATCGTAGTTTGAGAGAGAGAGAGAGAGAGAGAGAGAATATACAGGAATGACAGAACCAGCATCCCTTCAAATGACAGTTATGGCATAATATGTGCCCCCTTTTTTTCTCTCATTCTCCAATCCCTCCCTCCTCTCTCGGAGGGAGAGAGAGAGAGTTACGAGTAAATTGTATAATAAATGAACGCGTTTTCGGCAATGTGTAAGGTATTTTACCGTAGTTTGAGAGAGAGAGAGAGAGAGAGAGAGAGAGAGAGTTACAAGTAAATTGTATAGTAAATAGGTAATTTACCATAGTTTGAGAGAGAGAGAGGGAGAGAGAGAGTTACAAGTAAATTGTACAGTAAATAGGTAATTTATCATAGTTTGAGAGAGAGAGAGAGAGTTACAAGTAAATTGTATAATACAGTATGACCTCACTACAACGGACTTCAATACACCGGAAGTCGCTTTTTTTGGAGTCAGGAAGCCAACCGGAATTATGTCTTATATATCAGAAAAACTCCGAAAAAGCTAGAAGCGGTCCGGACTGCCTAACCTCACGGCGGGGTGGCCATATTGTCGGCGCGGTTTGCGTGTTCGTGCATTGGTTGGCGGTGGGCTGGCAGCATAGCTATTGTTCTAAGTGTACATACAGTACAGTATTTGAAGTGTTTATAATTAAAATATACCCTTAATGTTCTTTCTAAATGCTAAAAAATTAGAAAAGGGGTCTGAATTAATATTAAGACAACAAGCTTTAATCATTAAACACGGTGAGTGGTGTGTGTTCAAGCTTCAGTTCGTGGTGAACTGGCGGCGTCACTATTTTTCCTCCACATCATTTCCCCTCAACGTCATTTTCCCTAAGTCCCTGATATACTGCTCGACAGTGATGAATGATAAGTGAAATATACAGACAGAGTGAGCGTATTTGTTTGTAAGATTGTAAAAATTAAGGTGTATAAAGTGTACAGTACAGTATTTGAAAAATTCTTAAAATTAAGTACACCACACAGCAAACACACGGTACATACAGTAGAGTATTTTAAGTGTTTATAATTAAGTTATACCCATAATGTTCTTTCTAAATGCTCAAAAATTAGAAAAGGGGTCTGCATTAATATTAAGACTGTGTGTGTGTGTTCGTGCGTCGGCTCGTGGTGAGCTGGTGGCGTCGCTATTTTTCCTCCACGTCATTTTAAATGCTCAAAAATTAGAAAAGGGGTCTGCATTAATATTAAGACTGTGTGTGTGTGTTCGTGCGTCGGTTCGTGGTGAGCTGGCGGTGTCACTATTTTTCCTCCACGTCATTTTCCCCCATCGTCATTTTCCCTAAGTCCCTGATATACTGCTTGACGGTGATGAATGATAAGTGAAATATACAGACAGAGTGATCATATTTGTTTGTAAGACTGTAAAAATTAAGGTGTATAAAATGTACTTGAAAAATGCTTAAAATTAAGTACACCACACGTGTACACACTCACGGTATGGGCTACACCTCCGATTCCCATCCACAATTCAGCTCTTTAAGTGAAAACAATTGAGACAGTGATTCACTGTTCCTCGATGATGACCCTGAAGATAATGGGAAATGATTTTGAAGGATTTGCTCTTAAAAATCCTGCGTCAGGTGCTAAAAGATGATAAAACCAGGCAAGGTGGGTGTGCAGAGATAGCAAAGGGAGTGTGAATGGTACTGTAAGAAAATTGTTTTTTATTTTTTGATTATGAATTTTATTGTGTCATGCAATAAATTATTTATAGCTGAATATGAGAAAAAAATAAGAGGCAAATGAGATATTACCACTAGTCAAAATGGACTGGTACTGTGTTGTTGAGCGAAGACGAAGGGGAGCTGCAAGGCTTGGTAGATGAGTTTGGGAGAGTGTGTAAGAAACGGAATCTAAAGGTGAATGTAGGGAAGAGTAAAGTGATGGTCTTCGAGAGAAGTGAAGCCAGTGAATGTACAGTGAGATTGGATGGGAAGTATATGGAGAATGTAAGTGAATTTAAGTACTTGGGCAGTGTGATGAGTAAGGATGGAAGTCTGGAGGGTGAAGTGCTCGAAAGGGTGCAGCAGGGAAGGAAGGTTGCTGGTTCATTGAAAGCAGTGATAAGAAACAGGGAGGTGAGCATGGAAGTGAAAAAGTTTTTACATCACAGTATTGTGATGCCAACTCTAACATATGGAAGTGAAGCTTGGACCCTGTTGGAAGGACAGAAGTCGAGAGTGAGAGCAGTGGAAATGAGTTATTTGAGAGGAGCATGTGGAGTCACATCGAGAGACATACTAACAAATGAGTAAGTGAAGGAGCGTTGTGGTGTGGTTGAGGACGTGATGGGAAGCGTTAGGAGAAACACGTTAAGGTGGTTTGGGCATGTGGAGAGGATGGAGAGTGAAAGACTGACGAGGAGAGTGTATGTGAGTGAGGTGGAGGGGGCGAGAGGGAGGGGGAGGCCGAGGATGAGATGGAGGGATGGAGTGGAGAGGTATATGAGAGAGGGGGGTGTGAGGTGGGAGCGTGGTAGTGACATGGCAGGGGACAGAGTGACATGGAGGCGATTTGTTTGTGGCCACCCCGTCCGGGATTGAGGCGTCTGGCAATAGATAGATAGATACAGTAATCTTTTTACTATTCAGACGCCCAGTATTCGGACATCGTGGGCTGTCCGCCCCCCAAAATGCCCAAAAATTCGAAAAAATCGGGGAAAAATCCGATTTTTTTGGACCGCGTCAGTTTGAATTTCCCGCGCGTGCCGATAGGCTGTGTTTTCGCGCGTCACGCCTGTCTGTCTGTCTCATTTCACGCTCCGCTCGTGGCTCGTAAACTCGCTTTGAAAATGGCGGCTGAAGTGATTGGTTTTGTGGAGATACCCTACCTCCTGCAGGGCTTGATGCTGCTCTTCACCTTCTTCATCATGTGTGTGATAATGGCCCCACCACCTGAGTACAGGAAGAAAGTGGTTCTGACTCTGGAGAAGAAGAGGGAGTTGTATTGGAGAAGGTGGACTCCGGGTGCCCGACATCACAGATCCTGCGTGAATTCAACCTCCCTCGCTCCACTTTGTTTGATATCAAGAAGTCCCAAGACAAACTACAGCAGTACACAGGTGATTTCGCTTCGAAGACCAGACAAAACGTGGAGAGGAAGGTGCTGTTTACTCCTAAGTATGCTGAGATTGAATAAATTCTCCAGGACTCATCACTAAACCACACGGGAATTTACTGTTATATACAGTGCAGTGAAGTGATGTGATGCAAGGTATGCGAAAGAAAACGTTGTGGAAAGTGCTTGTGAGAAGTGCTGGTGAGTGTAAAGTGCACCGAAAGTGCTAGGGTGTGTCAGGTGCAAGGTCGTACTGTCAGAGTTTGAGATGATCGAGCGGGTTATATATCAGGATGGCGGCTACATTCTGGTAAGTACCCTAACTTCATCAAAATTCCTTGTTTTGTTCTTTCCATATCATTAATCTCATGCATAAACTGTGTGAAAGATGATTTCCATAATGATTGTCATGTCTAACCTGTTTTCATCATGCTGTAAATGGGTTAAAAAATTACCCT
>JAGKTI010036184.1:0-11114 GCA_018397915.1 Birgus latro
GAGTTGGTGATAGGGTTTGTCATGTTGCAGCCTATGGTTTGCCATGAGTTAAAAGTTTCATCAAATGCGTAAAGTAGTTAATTATCACTTAAAAATGGACAGGAACTGCCAAAAAGTGCACAGGTCTAAAGAAAATATACTGTATAATCTCTTCATCTGGATACTTCATACCTTTGATTCTCCGGACTATATCTATTGTACTGTAGCTACTATTAGATTTTCATTTAGAAAGGACTTTTTTTATTCATTAGATAATATTACTTGACCTCCACTGTGGTCTGGATGCATGGTGGTGTTCATGAGAATGGAGGTGGCAGATAACGTTTGGGAATAATCTGAGACATCATTAACCTTTACTTCCACAGATGCACAATACACGAGTACGTTTATCTTTTTGAAGCATTATACCACTTAACAGACATCTTTAACACTTTGATCATTAGTCCATCAAAATTATGAGGTAGTGTAATTCCCTTGTCAGTGAGCAGTTATTGGAGTAACTTCGGATTATGGTTTTAACTTTTTGCTTGTCTTTGAGTGAGAAATACTTTATGTACATGGGTTCGGTAATCAACCATTATGATGCTACAATCTCTGATGACTTAATGGGTTACTTATGAGGGAGACCATTCTTTGGGCTATAAAGCCATCAGTAATATTAATTCCATAATGGATGATTAATGAAACATTTATTACTCAAAACTATGTCTGTCTATCCATAGGGGTGGCGTTTGTGTAGCGTAGTGCAGGATCTTCGTGTACATGCCAGCCACCACGTGTGACTCAGTGGGTGTCAGTCAGCCTGCGTTCATGGTTTTACACCTTATGTTCGTCACCTTCCCGCACACGTCACAATGACCGAAAAAGGTCGAACAATGTTAGTACATCAAATTTTGCCAAAAACTAGTTGATATCAAAGTTGAAACTATCAGGAAGATTCAGCAAGTCTTGGGGAATGAAGCCATGTGGGTAACGCAAATAAAGGAGTGGTACAATCAAGGTCCAGAGAATACCAGGTCAGTCCGCGAAGGGACGCAAACGGGTCCCTAGCCGCGCATGACGTCACTAGGCCTGCTGTCTTAGTTTGACCTAGGCCACCACACTGATCAGGTCGTGCTCAAGGTCGAAAAAATGCCAGATTATTGTGCAGTTTATGGCTGCAATTCTTCCTATTCGCACAAAAGAGCCCATTCTCTACACATATATCCTGAAGATGAAGTTAGAAAGAAGTGGATTATTCTGTGTCGGAGAAAAGACAGTTTCAATCCCCAAAATGCAAGGATATGCAGTTTACATTTTGAAGCTGATTCCTTTAACAGATATCCAAAATATGAACTCCTGGGCATTCAGTTCCAGCAAAGATCCGAAAATAAGCAGTGGATGCAGTACCAGCTTTGTGCCTTCCCACATCACGAAGCAGGTGCAGACATGTATACAGTACAGCTTTATGTGACATTTGTTTCAGTAATATTTAAAAGTAAGATTTTTTAAAATACGATCTTAAAATAGCTTAAGAATGTTCCAGCTATCTATCTATTGCCAGACGCCTCAATCCCGCACGGGGTGGCCACAAACAAATCGCCTCATGTCGCTCTGTCCCCCGCCATTTCACTACCCCGCTCCCAACTCACACACCCCTCTCTCATATACCTCTCCAATCCATCCCTTCATCTCATTCTCGCTCTCCCCCTCCCTCTCGCCCCCTCCACCTCACTCACATACACTCTCCTCGTCAGTCTTTCACTCTCCATCCTCTCCACATGCCCAAACCACCTTAGTGTGTTTCTCCTAACGCTTCCCATCACATCCACAACACACCACAACGCTCCTTCACTTCCTCATTTGTTAGTTTGTCTCTCCATGTGACTCCACATGTTCCTCTCAAATAACTCATTTCCACTGCTCTCACTCTTGACTTTTGTCCTTCCAACAGGGTCCAAGCTTCACTTCCATATGTCAGAGTTGCTATCACAATACTGTCATGTAACAACTTTTTCACTTCCATGCTCACCTCCCTGTTTCTTATCACTGCTTTCAACAAACCAGCAACCTTCCTTCCCTGCTGCACCCTTTCGAGCACTTCACCCTCCAGACTTCCATCCTTACTCATCACACTACCCAATTACTTAAATGTTGATAAAAAAAAATGTATGCCTAAGCTACAGGGATAAATGCAGGAAAGCACATATATTAATAAGCCCACTATAGCTTAAGAATGTTGATTAAAAAAAAATGATATGCATAAGATATGGGGATAAATGCAGGAAAGCATATGTAGCAATAAGCCTATTATGGCTTAAGAATATTGATATAAAAAAATAGTTTCCCTAAGCTATGGGGATAAATACAGGAAAGCATATGTATAGGGATAAAGGCAGGAAACCATATTTGTTAATAAATCCAATGATATACTGTATGTATACATACAGTATATATACAATTATATAAATATACAGAAAAACGTGTATATATATATAGTAAAGAACAAGGTTGTGGTTTACTTTTGAACTCTGAGTGAGTGTGAGCTGATCCCGTGAGAAAGAGAGCAAGGGAAGGGAGAGATTTAACCTGCCAACTCCCTCTGACATATACAGTATATGCGCCGAAACGTTTTGTCACTGTGATTCCTGTTGACGTATTTAAACACGCTGCATTTGCAAGGTCCGTCATTCGCACATTTTTCAAGTTTAGCGCATGATTTTGGTACGTATACACGGGACACCTTCCTCTACTCGATGTCAGGTGGGGACAATGCCTTTCCCCGCGTGACCTCCCCCCCCCTCGCCCACCATTGTCTTGGCAACTCACCTGTTACCAGTGACCTGGCCAGTAAAGACATGTAGCGCCACGGTACGAATTTCAAGGCCAGAGTGATTCCCCAATGGATGACAATGTGGAGGACAAAATTTATGTAGTGTTAGAGGAAGAAACAGTCAGAAACGATGATCAGGTCGTGTCGCCAAACAAGGTGCGGTATGTTGATGTGTTTGGTGAGTGAAAAACGCTTATATCGTCTATTTCAGTGATTCTCAACCTTTTTTGCCCCATTCACCCCTTCCACCATATGGTAGAATGTCATTCCCCCCTTTTCAAGACTGTCTTACTCATAAGGTGCTTACCTGAACAATACACATGAAATAATGAAAATCTGCTTTAATATTTCCATATTAGTACATATATACACCTGGCTTCTTCATGATGACGGTCCAGCAATCATCCACCGACATCTTCTGGCTCTGGTTGCACTTGGATAGACCGTTCTGGGTGCGGTTACAAGCTTTGCAGATCCAATCTTCTTTCTTGGGCGATTCTGGTACGTGTCGTTGACGGTAAAGCACACTGGTAACAGTCTTTCTTGACTCTGTAGACACCACTGACCAAGATTCAAGATCTCAGCTCTCACCATTGCTACTCTATACCAGCTGTCACCGTTTCCATGAGTCAGTTTCCTCGTCTCAGCACCAAAGGACAAGAGAAAAAGTGGACTACAGGTGCTAGGGGAAACCTGAGCACTTCAGATAAACAGTCCACTCACCAGGAAATTTAGTTGCTGTCTCCACAAGGATAACTAAGCCATATTGATCAGCAGCTTCAACGGTACAGTGTCACCATCTGGGAATGTTGCTACAGCCCAACCGCACTGGTGGTTGTAGTGAATGGTCAGTACATCCATTTAGTCTGGCTCCTCATCGACAGTGGATCGGACTTATCCTACACATGTTCTTCGGCTGCCAATGACTTGAGACTTACAGTGATAGACACTGATACCTCGCCTGTGTCAGCTTTCAGGAGAAAGTAAAGAAGGTTCTGAAGTATGACCAAGTAAGGGTCACTCACGGTGGTCCTTCATTAGAGTTCTGCTTAAGATGAAATACCTCTGTGTTCCCTTACCACCAAGAAAGCCTCCTTGTATTGCAATGGAAGGGATTCAGATAGCCAACAACTTTGATGATGGATCCATAGACATACTGATTGGGACATATCAGCTGTATGACAGCATCCTCTGGAACCAGATCCCTATCTCAAAGAGGCTTCGACCTATCGAGCTGATCTTTGGATATGTCTGCGTGGAGATTCCAGAGATGCATGGTCACTGGGATCTAGACTGTCTCGGAACCTCGGACCAAGAACTCACAGATAAGGAACTACCCAGAACCAAAGTTGAATGAAGATGAGAAGTGCTATGAAATGAAACTTATTTGGAACCCTGAAGATTGACCAGGGTCCAACTTGAGATCTGCGAGGGTAAGGACTGACCAGATGATGAACTGTCTAGATGTAGAGGACTTGCAGAAGTATGATGATCACCTTGTAAGTCATTACCAAAACTCCACTACCGAATATTCACCCAGTCACCTGGACCACATTGCATTCTTCCTGCCTCACCAAGGCATACATCAAAACGGGAAGCTAACGTGGTGTTTGACGGCTCAGCCAAGGATGGCACAGGGAGAAGTCTGAGGTCCTACCTTCTGCCCTGCCTTCTGTCTGTCATCCTGAACTTCCGTGCTGATTTTTTAGGTCGACAGGGTGACATAAAAGCAGCATTTCATCAGATACTTATCAGAGGTGAAGATCACCAATACTTCCTGTTCCTGTGGGCAAATAAAGTTCTCAGGTTCGTGAGTCTCATTAGGTTTCTCCTGTTCTCCCTTCAAGTTCCAAATCATCACCACCCTTCTCCATCAACACACTGGCATAAGCAGATCTTTGCCACATGATCGAGCATGGGATTTATATGGATGACGTGTGTCTTAACTTTTCATCAGCTGAAGAAGCAGACACTAGAATGGAAGAGATAAGACGAATTTTCGGTGCCACTAGCATGGAGCTCCACAAGATGCATAGGCCAGGAACAGCTTCTGAGAATTCATAGGTCCTAGGGAGGGGACGGAATACTACAACGGACCGTCTAGCTGTAGTCAAATCATGGCAAGAGTCACTTCCTAGCATGAAGAGTGGACTTCTCTCTGTTATTGAAGCCCTCTGACTCCCTTGGCGTGCTGACTCCTTGGTTGATCTGGGATAAAATACTCTTCCAAGACACCTGGAAGGATCCTGCTAAACTGTCATGGGCGGCAGAACTTTCTCAAACTATCCAAGCAGAAATAGGATTATGGACAGATGCATTTGACATAAGAGAGGTGTCACCTCCCTGCTACACTGGTGCATTGACGGTGCTGGCTACCGTCTTCTGTGTGTTCAGCAATGCATCTCAGAGGGCATATTGTACTGCTATGTACACTGTCCAAGGTGAGGAGTCACACTTGCTGTTAGCCAAAGGGAGACTAGCACCACTCTCCCAGACACTAAGGATCCCTTGACTTAGCGTACAGCTGTTTTGACCCGAGTATAGCTAATGTGTACTGTCTGCCAAGAGCTAATTCTACATCAGACAAAGATTCTATACTGAACTGACTCCACGGATGTACTTTGCTGGATAAAAACTGAATAAAGCCTCCAGCTGTTCATGAGGAACAGAATCTCATCCATCCACCAATTGTCAAGCCCGGAGCAATGGCACCACGTCAGCGGCCTTGCCAACCCTACAGATCAAGGAACAAGAGGCATCTCTCTCAGTAACCTGATTACCACTCAAAACTGATGGATAGGACCTGAATTTCTCTCAAGCCTGTCTGCTGCGGACTATTGGATGAAGACGTCATCTGAGATTTTGAGCTTAGTGCTGTGACAAAGCAGGTGTTGAAAGACATCAACAACATTGCCTTTAAACAGGTAACTGCCGGTACAACAGAAGCCCCTCAGGACAGTGTTTCTGGCCCATTCGCTCTTAACGGACTGCTCCAACCTCTAACAGGCAGTCAGCCATACCAGCCATACAGCCTGGATAAGGTGCTTCACTCATAATTCTCGTTTCCAAACTGCAGAATGCAAGACTGGCTCACTCAGTCCTGAAGAATGAAGAGACGTTATTCATTCGTGGATTCGCTTAGCACAGGAGAAGACTTTCTGTGCAGAACTAGAGGCCCTGCAAAGTGAGGCACATGAACCACCTTCTTTCTTTCTATCGAAGGTTCAACCTCATCTTGATGGAGATGGTTTAGTTAGAGCCACCCCATTGACTAACGAGCCCTCTGTGATCATCCTACCTGGCATGTCCCACATCACCACCCTCATTGTGGATGAGGTACACTGTAAATGCTTCCACCAAAGCACACGCACGACTCTGGCCTTGTTATCCATTGAGTATCTGGCCAGGAGGAGGACTGTTCTATGGATGGTGAATGCATGTGGATGATGTCATCAGTACCAAGGACTCCAGTACTACTCTTTGGAGAGGTCATTCCCAGAAATCTGCATGGAACCATTGCAAGCTCATGCTAAAATTAGCTAAAACTACTTTGGGCCTATCTATATGGACGTCAGAGAAACTTGTGCTACCTCGCATGTTGTCCATCTAAAAGTCATAAGGACACAAATCGTAGAAGGCTTTCAACTGGCTCTCAGACACTTCTTTGCACTTAGAGGGACCCCATCCCTTATTGTCAGTAACAATGCCAAAATATGCAAGAAGCTGTCCAGCCTCTTGCCTCGCTCCACATGCTGGCGCTACATACCGGAAACTTTGCCATAGTGGGAAGGATTCTGGGGAAGGATTGGTGGCCTGTGTGAAGAGGTCATTGAAGATCACCCTGCATCAGCGTTGCCTCTCCTATGACGAAACTGTTACCACCTTGCCCTCCACTTGAACCTTTGACCCCCGATGAAGGACGACAGAGATGGTGCTCTGACTCCTGCACACTTCCTCTTTGGAGTCACATCAATTCGAAGTGTCGTCTCGCTTGCTGTTGACTTTAGACAGTGCATGGCGAGACAGTCTTCCCCGCAGCTCCCCAGTTTCCCTGCGGTGTTGTATTACTTGTTGTCCGCTTGACAAACTTTATTGTTTGGAGGCTTCACGAGACTCGACACATGACGGAAAACACAAAACCTCCTGTGGATGCTGCAAATGACTCTAATGAGGGAATGCAGATTGTGAACCAAGGTTCTCAAGTGGATGTGGGCGCTGCTCGGTGGATGCCTACAGCTCCGACTCCGAAAATGACCAGATCAGGTTGTCCAATCCCTCTGCCAAATTGATCTGATATGTAAATACTCTGTACTATAGCTATAGGATAGGATTGTGCAAAATCCATATGTGGATTTTGGGTGGGGAGAATGATCCGTGAACTGCCGATTCACATTTAATAGCTTGAGGCTGTTGGGCCATAAGCACAATTAAGTGCCTTCTGGTGGTGTGTGGGAAACTGTCGATGACGTAGGGCCGTGCATGCTCATTGTCAACCCTGGCTGGAATGCCCAGTTAACGGCTGCCGGCAGTAGTCAGTAACTCGCCTGCCGCAGTCACCATCACCAGTGCCACCACTAAGGACCACATAACTATTTGTAAACATCTAGTTGCTGTTATTATTTCCTTGTTTATAATTTTGGAATTGTATCTTGAATTTACTTGTGTCTACCTTTAATTCTGAGAAGTGTATTTCTGTGCTTTCACACAAACACTTAGCCCTAAACCAAACAGATATGATAATTTGTTCAAGTACAGAATGACATCGTGACTTGAAATAATGGAATGAAACTCAAAGGCAAGAGAAACAGCACCATTAGAGCGAAAAATTCCTTTAATATTTGCGTATTGAAACAATGGAATGGGCTTCCAGCAATAGTAACTGATTAAAAAATGATTGGTATGTTTTAAAACTCGGCTAGATAAGTATCTTGAGAGCATAGGCTATAAATAACTGAGTCTTATTTATTTTCAGTTTGAAGTGTGTGCTAATGTTTGTGAGACGTTTGTTTAATAATGAGGACATTCATAGACTGTGTACGCTCCTTCATTTACAGATCTGTTGAATTTACAGAACATAGTGTATAATTGTTCTTCTGCCTCTTCTATAAACTTCCATGCATGCTTATTCTTTCTAATTTTTTTTTTTTTTCCGTAACAGCTTAACCGGATAATGTGGTAGGTGGTGCTTCCTATGGACTCCTGTATATTCCTATCGCTTAAATAAAGCCCATGGAGTATATCAAGAGGCAGTGACTCTAGTATTTTGGAACCACTGACTGGGAGGTGCTCAAGCCGTACTTCCTTGAGTATCTCTGGAATGATTAAAGTTTCCATGGTCAAAAGCCATCCGAGAGTGCCCCACACATTGCGAATACTATTTTCGTCAGCATGGAAGCATACATTCCTTTCGCTTATTCTGTGGTTTAATCACCCTTGTTCAAATGCTGCTCACAAGAGGCCAAAAAAAGGTACTGACACCAAGCCACCCCAGAACCTCTCCTCCTTCATGTTTCTAGCTGGAGTCGTACTAAGCTTGTTCTTGACTGTGTTAATAATGATTTAATTAATACAAAATGCGCTCTGACTCTAATTATTCCTGCTCCTTCTGCCACCTTGCCAAGAACCTTTCTAACAAATTTACTTGATCCTTTTCTCCTCTTCTCCACTCTGAGGGTACTGAAACTGTTTCTTCTACCGATACAGCAGAACTCTTTACTCAGACTTTCTTCTCCAGCTCCACTTTAAATAATTTCCAGTACTGTTCTTCAAGTTCTTTCTACCTCTGACTTTCTTATGACTTACAATAAGATTTCTTCAGATGATGCACTTTCTCTCCTCACTGGCCAGAATGGGCCTAATGGGGTCCCTCCTGTTGTTCTCAAGAACTGTTCTTCTGTGTTTACATCCTGCGCAGGTAAATTCTTTCACCTTTCTCTGTCGACTTGTATTTTTCCTTCTTGCAGGAAGATCAGTATCGTTAAGCTTGTCTCGAAGAAGGATGATAGTTCCCAGCCCTCTAACTATCACCTAATTGCTTTAACATTCTCCATTCTTAAAGTTTTAAATATGTTCTTAAAAGAATGAATCACCTATAAACCACAGCCTTTCTGATCACCAGTATAGGTTCTGCCAGGGATGGTCCTCTGGCGATATTCCCACTTTCCTTAGAGATTCCAGGCCATCCTTCTTTCGGGAATTTAGCGAAAGCTTCACCATTCCCAATGGATTCGACAGAGTCTGGCATAAATCTTTAATTTCCCATCATCCTTCCTTCACTTTCTCTCCTTTTATCTATGTCTTCATTTCTAGCTGCCTTTCTGGTTGTTTTATGGCAGCTGATGTAGACATCCACCGACATCCTACAACTATCAGTGCTGGTGTTCTTCGGTGATCTGCCCTGCCACTAACACATGCATTCATCTAAACTGTACCTCTCACTCTCGCCACTCATATGCTGATGACACCACTCTTCATTTTTCCATTCGCTTCTTGCAGCATCTTTCACAGCAGTTATTTTAACACAAAGGAGATGAGGCTATGGCGCACCTACTTTCTGACTTGATTCATATCCCCGATTAGGGTAAAAGAAACCTTGTTGTTTTGATGCATAAAAAACTCAGTTGCTACATCTTTTGACCAGCCAAAATCTTCTACAGGGGTATCCTTTAATACTGAACCATATTCAGTTCAATTTTGCATCGACCCTGAACATACTTGAGGTTTCGTTCTCTGGGGTTGCATACTGCAGAAATCATATTACCTCTCTTGTAAAATCTGCAACTGAGAGATTAGGTGTGCTTAGTCGTCTCCATACCTTCTTCATCCCACACAGCCATTGATTTTGTACAAATGTTTTATTCGCCCATGTGTTGAGGACAACTCTCATGTGTGGGGCAGTACAGGGGAGCTCCCCACATCCACCTATTCTCAGCAACGAGTAGTCAAAGGCTTTTAGTCTCATTAATTCTCCTCCTTCTACTGGCTCCCATCAACTTCCGTCTCTTTACCACAGTGTTGCTTCTTTATCTCTCTTCTATCACAACTTCAACTGTGACACCTCTTCTGAACTGTCTGTTTGCATTCCTTCTCCATTACAGCAGGTGCTTAGCACCCATCTGGCAGCAAGATCACAGCCTATTTCTGTCCAACTCTCTAATGTAAGAGTTAACCAATGCTCCCAGTCCTTCATGTATGCAAAAGACAACTCAAATCTGGAAATGTCTTCCTCGGTATTTTCTTCTGCCTATGACCCCCAGACTTTTAAACGTAAAAGTGTTCGGCTATCTCGAAGTGAATGGATCTTGGATTTGGCTCTCTATTACCTCTTTTCTTGGAAGGAACAACAACCATGTGGGGCTGTACAGTAGCCTTTAGTTCCTTCTTTCGTGCTTTGTCTGTCTATGTGTATGTGTGTGTGTGTGTGTTTTATGTGTCCGAATCTGGGCATAGGCTTTACAGCCTGCTATCAAGGCCCAGCAGTCCTCCTACATACCATACACCTCTACATGTCACAACTTCGGCGCTAACATCCACCGTCCATATTGAATACAGGTTAGGGCTGTCTCATACAGGACTGGTGTACTGGTATTAGCGGGGGTATTTTTAAGACATGTCGGCGGGTCTTCTGGTAGATCAGTAAACCTTTACTTAATGAATTCAAATACTTAAACTGTTCCCTGCCCCAGCCTGGATTTAAACCTGGGTCCGTTAGGACTGCAGGCCACCTCTCTACAATTTTTGCCTAGCACTGCTATGTAGCCTGAGTCATTTATCATTGTATCACCTCGACCTCTCTTCGGATCACCTATATTGTGGGAATATAAGTGACATGGTGGAAAAAATCTTATTCGTTCATGTTTAAAGTTACACCACTTCACATATATGTTTGGTATGGGCAGCTTATCTATTCATGCTGAGGAGATCAGGTGATTTATCGGTACATCTGCAATTTTTCCAAACGAGGAGAAAGCCATCCTGACCCAATCAAACGGACCTAACCTGCCCGTGAAGCAATGTAGCCGGAATCTAAGTCTGTTTAAATTCACTATGTTATGGAAGGTCCATGGCGTGGTGGTGATTTCAACATGACAGTGAACTAGGAAAAGCTGTAAGTCTTCAGAACTGTATACTGACTATGAAGAGAACATTACAAGACAATTTCTTGGCGACCAGAATAAAGGAAAAAATGCTTAAGTAATAGAATAACTTTGGAGCAAAAATGGGAGAAGCGGTTGAGAACATGGTCTGTATTATTCGACTATGGATCGTAAAGGGGAAGGCAAACCCTCAATCTTGGCAGTTA
>JAGKTI010036185.1:0-11114 GCA_018397915.1 Birgus latro
CCTAGCATAAGCGATTCTTGATATATCCTGGCTTACGCACTTTTCTGCGTTTCAGATAATATCCGGAGATGCGGTTGACAGACTGACACCACGTTTGGACAAAAGAAGTGGACAGCTGTCCTGCTATGTTGGCTAGGATTGAAGGCTGTAAGCCAAATTGCTTTTGAAATATCACAGTTTTAAAAAATAGGTAAGAATAATAATATTGACAAAAATGACTAGAACATTGTAAAACTTCCGAAAGACAATTTTGATAATGGGAAATTTCCCACACCCATTTTTTTCTTCAAGGAAGAAGGAACCAAAGGCTAGAAGTCTGCATATTATTCTCTCCAAGAATAAAACAAAACATGATACAAGAGAACCAGATTCAGGATCCATACATTTCGAGATGCCTGGACACACTGCATTTTAAAGACTGGAGATCATAGGCAGTAGGAAATACTGACAGAGGGAGGCAGTTTTAGAGTTGACCTGTTGCATACATGAAGGACTAGGAATAACGGTTAACTCTTGCTTTAGGGAGGTGGACAGAACAGAAGAATGAGAATTTGTTTCTAGTTGGGTGCTACACACTCACCATAGTGGCAGAGGGATGCAAGCAGAAAGTTCAGAAGAGCAGTGACCAATGAAGAAGTGATAGAAGAGATAAAGTTGCAACAATGTGGCGAAGTGACAGAGGTTTAGTGGAGCCAGTAAAAGAAGGAGTGTGAATGGGACAAAAGCCTTTGACTTCACCTTGTTGAGATCATGTGTTTTTTTTTTTTTGTGTCCGACTCTGGGCATAGCCTTTACAGCCTGCTATCAAGGCCCAGCCGTCCTCCTACATACCATACACCTCTACATGTCACCACGTATGTGGGGAGCCTCCCCACACATGACAGGTGTACTCTCACAGCGGCGAATAAAACCCCCTATAAACTTTGCAACCGTGCAGGGGTAAAGAAGGCACAGAGTCGGCGTTTCACAGCTAATCACTTGGAATCAGATTTTACGAGAGGTAATATGTTCTTTCTAAGATAAATCCTGAGAGAATGAAACCCCATTTATGTTTAAAGATGATGCAGGATTGAGCTGGATATTATTAAAAATTGGAGGGTACTTCTTTGGAAGATATTGTCGAGTTGATAGATGTAAGAACTGAGTTTCTGATGCATAAAAAAAAAAAAAAACTTTAACCCCACTTATAGATATCAGCCAAGTCAGACACTGGGTGTGTTACAGCCTCATCCGTTGCTTGTTGAAGTTGCTGCTGAAATGGACGCTGCAGAAAATGAATGGAAAGGTGAAGAGTGGAGTCATCAGCGTATGATTGGATAGGGTTAGATGTACAGCTTAGGTCACTGATGAATAAAAGGAAGAGTTGGCGATACGGCAGAGGCATGAGA
The DNA here is from genome assembly GCA_018397915.1 of Birgus latro. Lineage (NCBI taxonomy): Eukaryota > Metazoa > Arthropoda > Malacostraca > Decapoda > Coenobitidae > Birgus > Birgus latro. The sequence goes on from JAGKTI010036185.1 coordinate 1,389, forward strand.
GACACCACTATTGATAACTCTAGGATAAGATCGGTTGCCGTCTACAACAGCAGATATAGAACGACCAGATAGGAACCTAGAGACGAAAGCACAGAAAGAACGATATAAAACGTTAGAGAGCGGTTTGGAAATTAGAAATTTATGCCAAACTCGATCGAAAGCCTTTGAGATGCCAGGTGCAATGGCAAAGCTTTCGCCAACGTCCCAAAAGGAGGATGACTATGAGTCTGAAAGCTAGGTGAGAAGATTGCCAGTGCAGCGTCCCTAGCGGAACCCACACTAAGGATCAGAAACAAGGCTGCGATCGGTAAGATGCTTTAAAAAAATTTGGTAGGAATAGTCTTGAAATCTTTTGAAATACAGGATATTAAAGCAGTTGGGCGATAGTTAGAGGACTGGGTTTGGTCACCCTTCTTTGGAACAGGCTGATGAGAGCAAACGTCCAGCCAAAAGGGAAGATACAAGTTGACAAAGGCGAAAGAGGTTACCGAGGCAGTTCTTGAGGAAAACAGGAGAGACCCCAGCAGGCCCATATGCCTTGTTAGTACTGAGGCCAGTGATGACAGAAATTACATCAATCAATGAAGAAATTTTAATGTGTGCCGTGAGGAAGTCAGAGGTGGGGAGTGATGGAGGAACAACACTGGAATTGTCTAAGGTGGAACTGGAGGAGAAAGTCTGAGCAAAAAGTTCTGCTTTATCAGTAGAAGAAATAGCTATAGAGCTATCAGAGTGGAGAAGAGGAGAGAAGGATGATGAGAAGCTTGTTAGAATTTCTGGCAAGGAGCAAGAAGGACCGGGAAGAATTCGAGTTGGAGAGTTCAAAGCATTTAGTACGAACGAAATTATTTGTAGCAGAGCGAAAAACAGACTTAGCACGATTTGGAGGGTCCACAGGCCTTACTGGAGCGATTGGACACGTTGAGGTGATGGCTGTGATCGGAGGAGCCCAATGGAGAGGAGAGATTAACGGTGTAAGGAGAAGGATTAATTGTAAGGAAGAGGTGAAGTATGTTGGAATTCTCTCCAAGGCAGTCAGGGTGCTGTACAAACTGCTCTAGGTCATTAAGGATAGAAAAGATATAGGCATGTTCACCAGATGAAAGAGAGGAGAGCCAAAGGTAGTGGTGAACACTGAAATCTCCTATAATGGAGATTTCAGAGAGAGGAGAAATGGAGAGGATGTGTTCCATCTTTGAAGTAAGATGGTCGAAGAATTTTTCATTTTCAGCAGAATTAGGGGATAAGCAAACAGCACAGATATATTTAGTCAGAGAATGACTGGAAAGCCGAAGTCAGAAGAGAGTACTCAGAAGATTCAAGTTCAGGAACACGAGAACAAGACATGTTGTTGCATACATATATACAACAACCTTTGGCTCTATATGAGTATAGAGAAAGTAGGAAGATACAGAGTAGGGTTTGCTATCAGTCGCCTCACAGCTGAGTCTCAGTTAAGAAGAGGTGACGTTTAGAGGAAAAGGAGGAGGAGGAGGAGGAGGAGGAGGAGGAGGAGGAGGAGGAGGAGAGAGGAAATGCCACAAATGTTGCAAAAATTAAACAGTGAATCAGACAGTGGTTCCAGGCATCTCGCTGGGTCGTTATCTGGAGAAGGGCGAATGGGGGACACCGAGGCTTGGTTATTATATGCATTTTTTTGTGTGTGTAATACTTTGAATAGGAAGTGAAGTATGTAATGTGTATGTTGCTTGGTGTTGACAGTTAGAGGAACTTGCATTGGACAGCATGATGGCCTACTCTCCGATTAGTAACACTGAAAAAGTTCAGCAATGGAGGATGATCAGGAGCTAGTCCCGAGGGCTGATGTAACGGCATTTCTAGCTCTCCCTGTCATCAGCCTTCCCACCACCTTGGGAGTACCACCCTGCTTGACTGGTGCAACAGGAGAGCTCTAAAGGGACTTTGAGTCAAGGTCACTGATAGTGTACATGTTACATATGGTCATAGCCAAGTTTGGTTGCTCTAGCACGAATCGCTAATGAGAGAACAGGTGACATCCGGAATATCCAGAAAAGCCCCAATTTTTTATCCCATGCAATCTCAGGGAATAATCAACCAATTCGAACCAGCCTCCTTTCTGCACTACTTCCACTTCAAGGCAGTACTGAAGTAAAATTTCAACTTCCTAGTTTTTGTGGTTCTTGAGATAGCATGGCTGACTAACTTTCCGTGTCCCAGTTAATATCCAGAGATTACGGTGACGGCTGCCACCATATCTGACTGAAAGCAGAATGCAGTCCTACTAAGCAGGCATAGTGTAAAGGCTATAGGAAATATTGCAATTTTAATATAAGCAATACTGATAATAATAATAATAATAATAATAATAATAATAATAATAATAATAATAAATAATAATAATAATAATAATAATAATAATGTCACGAAGCAGGATTTGCCAGAGCCATCAGAGTAAAAAAGGGGAGGGAAGGATGATGAGGTGAAGTTGTTAGAAAGGTTTTTGGCAAGGTGCCAGAAGGAGCGAGAAGAATTCGAGTTCGAGAGTTGAGACCATTTAGTCTATCTATCTATTGCCAGACGCTTTAATCCCGTAAGAGGTGGCCATAAACAAATCGCCGTCATGTCGCTGTGTCCCCCGCCATTTCACACCCCCCCCCCCTTCCCATACCCCCCCCCCCCCCACCCCCCCCTCTCCTCCTTGCCCCCCCCCCCCTCCCCCCTCCACCTCACTCACATACACTCTCCTCGTCAGTCTCTCACTCTCTATCCTCCTCACATGGCCAAACCACCTTAATTTGTTTCTCCTAACTCTTGTTATCACATCCTCATCCACACCACAATGCTCCTTCACTTCCTTATTTGTCAGTCTGTCTATCCATGTGACTCCACATGCTCCTCTCAAATAACTCATTCCCACTTCTCTCACTCTTGACTTTTGTCCCTCCAACAAGGTCCAAGCTTCACTTCCATACGTTAGAGTTGGTATCACAATACTGTCATGTAGTAGTTTTTTTCACTTCCATGCTCACTTTCCTGTTTCTTATCACTGCTTTCAAGGATCCAGCAACTTTTCTTCCTCGTTGTACCCTTTCAAGCACTTCACCCTCTAACTTCCATCCTTACTCATCACACTACCCAAGTACTTAAATGTACTCACATTTTCCATTTCCTTCTCATCCAACCTCACTGTACATTCACTGCCTTCACTTCGCTCGAAGACCATAACTTTACTCCTCCCTACATTTACCTTTAGACTCCATTTCTTACACACTCTCCCAAACTCATCCACCAAGCCTTGCAGCTCCCCTTCGTCTTCACTTACAAACACAGTAACATCTGCAAATAACAGTACAGGGAGTTTCCAAACACTGGCCTCTCTCACCAGGGCTTCTCCAATATCCACTGCCCTACCTGGTATCTCTTTTTTTTAACCCCATCCATATACAGATTGAACAACCATGGAGACATGACACATCCTTGTTACAAGCCAACCTTCAAATACAAAATTCACTCAGTTCACCATCCACACGCACTGCAGCCTTAGCACCCTCATACATACTCTTCACGGCCTTCAACAACTTCCCTCCACTCCATATATTCTTAATACCTTCCACAATCCTTGTCTATCAACGCTGTCATATGCTTTCACCAGATCCATGAAGGCTGCATACAACTTCTTTCCCGTCTCTAGAAACTTTTCCACTAAAGATCTAAGAATGAATATCTGATCTACACAACCTCTTCCCTTCCTAAAACCTCCCAGTTCTTCTCCAACTAATTCCTCTGTTATTTCCCTAAGTCTGTCAATATGTATCATATCATATACTTTTCCTATTACACTAAGAAGGGAGATGCCCTATGATAACCACACACTTCTTTTCCCCCTTTTCCTTTGCACAAGGGAATAATTATACCTGACTTCCAATCCTCCAGGACTCTACCTTGTTCCCAGGCCAATCTGCACACCTTCCACAACCATTCTATTACTATCTCTCTCCCATGCTTCAGCATTTCACCACACACTCCATCAATTCCTGGGGCTTTCCCCATTTCAACTTTCTTCATTACTTCCCCATCTTGCATCTTTGCTGATTTCTTCCTCTCATCAAACATTCCTCCTTCTACCAGTCATTCCCCAGCCACTTATGCTTGCATTACTTTCATTCTCTGTGTTTAACAATTCATTAAAGTCTTCTCTCCATCTGCTCACTTTTTCTCCTTTCTTTACTAGTAATCTACCATTTTTATATTTCATTCCCCACCAACTTCTTTGGCATCGTGTCTAGCTCTCTTTACCTCCTTCAGGAACATTTTCTTACATTCCCTCCACTTTACACTCAAATTCCTTCCAAATTCCTCATCCACTTTCTTCTTACTCTCTCTTACTAATCTTTTTACTTCTCTCTTCCTCTCGACATATAACTCTCTCTTCCGTCTCTCAACATCTTCGACGTCCGTGTTTCTCATCCATTCATTATATATTTTCTTCTATTGTGCCACAGCCTCTCTCACCTCTTCAGTCCACCATGCTGTTCCCTGCACTCCCTTTCGTCTTCTCTTCACCCCACACACCACCTCACATGCTGCACAGATTTCTTCTGTGAATATCTCGCACACACCTTCCATGCCCCCCATCTGCTCCAGTCTATAGTTACACAATCGCTCCTCCACTTCCCTTCTATATTCTGCTTTTTTTTCCATCCTCTTGTAACTTTTCCACCCTCCTTGTAAGAACTACTTCCTCATGTCCTTCTCTTCTTCTATTTCTCAATTTTGCTTGGACTTTGTTTCTGACCACCACCAAGTGGTGGTCCGAGAGTCCAGTCCCCCAACCTCTATATACTCTTGCATCCATTACACACCTTCTCATCCTTTCATCCACACATACCATTTAGTACGGATGAAATTACTTTTAGCAGAGCGAAGGACAAACTTAAGACAATTCCGGGCAGAAACACAAACAAGATGTGATTCAGGGATAGGTTGGCTCTGGTACCTTTTATAGGCCATCTCTTTGTTATTGACAGCATTAGAAAAGCGTGATTAAACCAAGGCTTTCTTGCATTAGTCAAAGGGTATAAGGAGGGAATGTATGCTTCCATGCCGGAGAAAATAACCTCCGTAATGCGCAAAGCACACTCAGATGGCTCTCGGCCATGGAAGCAATAATCATTCCTTGGAAAATTAAGGAAGTACTGCCTGAGGGCCTTCCAATCCTCCCGCAAAGTACCACAGTCAACGTTTCTTTGAGGGGTCCACAGGCCGCATTAGAGCGATAAGACAGGTCAAGTTAATAAGGTTGTAATTGTAGGAGCCCAATGGAGAGGAAAGATTAACAGCGTAAGCAGAAGGATTAGTTGCATGGGAAGAGGTCAAGTATGTTGGAGCTCTCTCCAAGGTGGTCAGGGATACGGGTAGGGTGCTGTACAAGCTGCTCTAGGTCATTAAGGATAGAAAAGATGTAGGTTTGTTCACCAGGTGGATCAGTGAAAGGAGAGGAGAGCCAAAGGTGATGGTGAACATTAAAATATCCTAGAATGGAGATTTCAGAGAAAGGAGAAATGGATAGAATGTGTTCTATCGTAGAAGTAAAATAGTCGCAGAATTTTTCATAGTCAGTGGAATTAGGAGATAATTAAACATCGCAAATATATTTAGTTAGAAAATGACAGGAAAGCTGAAGCCAGAGAGTAGAGAATTCAGAAGAATCAAGTTCAGGAACACGAGTGCAAGATAAGTCTTTGCGTACTTATACACAACAGCCACCTTCGGCTTTGAAATGAGTGTGGAGAAAGTAGGAGGAAACAGAAAAGGGTTTGCTGACAGTTGCCTCAGACAGCTGAGTCTCTGTTAGGAAGAAAAGGTGAGGTTTAGAGGAAGAGAGGTGGTGTTCAACACGGATGGGGGCATTTATGGCCCCCCCCCCGGGGACTCCGAGGCCTGGTTATTGTGTGCCATATTTTTTTTTAATGAAAAGGAAGTGTAGTGTGTACTGTGCATATAGACTGGTGAAGACAGTTAGAGAAACTTGTATTGGGGAGCATGCTGGCCTACTCTCTGTGTTACTGAAACACTGAAGAGGTTCAGCAAAGGGGAATAGTCAGGAACTAGTCATGAGGGCTGATGAAACGGGAGCTCCAGCTCTCCCTGTCATCAGCTTTCCATCCACCTTGGGAGTACTGCCCTGCTCGACTGGTGCTACAGTCTACTCCTGATGTGTAATTCTGAGCCTTACCCACTGGCAATGCTCAGAATTACACAACAGTCATGGGGACGGAAACTCCTATTGGTAACTTTCACCACATGATATAACAATTATAGAATCCTCTACACGTAGTTGACCAGGCTCTTTCCGATGGTTTGATATTTATATAACTCTTCTCTATTCATGCAAGTGCCAAGCATGATGTTAACAACACATGCGAACGATAAATACTCTGAATGATACATAAGAATATAAGCAATCTTATCAGCCAAACGTAAGATGTCCACACTTAAGAAAGAATTTTCCAGACGAAATTTCGTTCTTAAGTGAGAGTGCACAGGCATTCGGAATCACGTTATCAACACCCTTGATATGCTCTATGTTCAGGCCATACCGTTCCGAAAAGAGTCTCCAGAACGTCAGCCTTTGATTCATACTCTTTAACTGGTTTAAAAACTTCAAGGGGTGATGGTCAGTGTAAACATCGATTGTCGGCCCAAAAGCAGATATATATACAGGAAAATTCTGCAGGGCAAGGATCAGGGCAAGTAGTTCCCTTTCAGCAACTGAATAATCATGTTGAGCCTTAGAAAACATTTTACTGAAATAGCAAACAGGGTGCTCTTTGCCCAGATCATAGTCCTGCAAGAGTACAGCTCCTCCTCCTACAGTCAGTTTGAAAGGCTCTGAAAAATTAGGAGCAATCATTACAGGGTAGCAACACAAATTTCCCTTCGCAGACGTACAAGCACTTTTACAATTTTTAATCCAATAGAATTTCTTTTCTTTCTTTAACAAGTCTCTCAGTCAGACACAACAATTGAACATTCTTAGTAAACCATCTATAGTAACGAACAGTGCATAAGAACTTTCGGAGCTCACACCTGATTTGCAGCAAAGTTCTTATTGGTCTCCACCTTTGAAGAAGGGGTGCAGACACGACTGTGACCATCCACGTAGCCAAGGTACTGAACCTGGGACTGAACAGAATCACAGTTCTTTAAATTAGCAACTAGGTAAGCTTCTGAAAGCCAGGAAAGCAACTTATTATATTGTTCCAGGTCGTCATCCCAATTACTACTGAACACTACTACATCATCCAGTTTTTTTTTTTTTTTATGTGTCCGACTCTGGGCATAGGCTTTACAGCCTGCTATCAAGGCCCATCCGTCCTCCTACATACCATACACCTCTACATGTCACCACTTCGGCGCTAACACCCACCGTCCATATTGAATACATGCTAGGGCTGTCTTATACAGGACTGGTATTGGTATTAGCGGGGTTATTTTTACGACATGTCGCGGGTCTTCTGGTAGATCAGTAAAGCCTGATTTAATGAAATTCAAGTCCTTAAACTGTTCCCTGCCCCAGCGAGGATTCGAACCTGGGTCCCTCGGGACTGCAAGCCAACTCTCTACCGATCGAGCTAGGTACACAACACAATTTGGAAGCTCACTAACGACTTGGTTCATAAGTCTCTGAAAGGTAGCCAGAACATTTTTCACCCCGTACAGCATCACACTCCAATGATAAGTTTGACCATCTGCCACGAAACACGAGACTTCTTTTACCCGCTCTGTCATGAGCACCTGGCAGAAGCCCTTCTTAAGGCCCAGTTAGTATTGTAGTGGGATGAACCAATGCGGTCAACACAGTTTTATTATCGGGACAGGGGATATGTGTCGGTCCTAGTCAGAGCGTTAGCTCTGCTGTAGTCGATGCAGAAGCTCACTGCCCCATCAGGCTTGGGCTTGCAGGGTCACAGGGGAGCTCCACGGGCACATGCCTTGCATGTACTTCATCTCCTGGAGAAGGACTCCTAGGCGCCAGGGACGGACACGATAAGGTGGTAACTTAACAGGAAGCACGTCACCCACATCTACATCAAGTTCGATCCAGGTCATCCAACCAAGAGAGCTACGAAAGACATGCTTAAATTAAGAAAGAACCATTAATAGTTGTCGAGACTGATCTGGCAAATGCAAAACCTTGTCACCAGGGGACAATCTGGCCTCAGCGTTGCTGCGCCAGGCACTCACAGTATCAAAGTCAAAGTCCTCCTCATTTTGTTCCTGGTTTATTAAACCACCAGGAACCTCCTCACGCTGTTCAACTGAGACCAGACGCACAGGTACAGGGCCTTTGGAGCAAGGAAATAAGGTTTCAGCATGATAACAAGGCAAAGTTGATGTTTCTTACGTCTGCCTGGGGTCTCAAGCAAGTATTTAGTACTATCCACTTTACACACCACAGGATAAGGGCCACAAAGCTCGTCAGCAAGACGCTGTCTGTCCTTGAAGAGGTAATATCACTAACACTTCATCACCAACTTTAAATTCTAGCAAAAGAGCTTTCTTATCATACCACCTCTTTATACTGTCTTGAGTCTCTTTTAGATTCTCTCTAGCTACTTCCAAGCATTTAGACATCCTGTTCTTGAAATCATTAACAAATTCATGTACACTATGGCTCGTGGTGGAGTCACTAGACGGAGATACTTTAATGATTGATAACGGGCCTCTTACCTTGTGGGTGAATACTTGCTCATTATGGGAGTAACCCAAACACTCTTGAGGAATTTCACGCGTGGCGAACAAGAGGAATGACACTTCTCAATCCCAGTCCTTCAGGTGCTCCATGCAGTACTTCCAAAGAATCGTCTTAACCCTTACACCGCGGGGTTGTCAGAGGTTTTCCGTGGCATTCCCGCGGGGATATTCGCGCTCCGACTGACTTTTTAAAAATATTTGCCAAGAATCAGTTATTAGCCCTAGAATATTATAATTAAATTTGCTTATGGCACATACCTTCAGCTTTCTCCTGGGATGTTTTTTTTTAGCACTCGTCGACTACCGTAGGACTTGTGGAGACTTCTGAAGTCGGGTAACTGTCTCCACTTTACACTTCCCGACATCCCTAATCTGAATACCACTGCCAGATATTATCCCTAGAAACACAATTCAATGATTCCCAAGTAGTTTGGAATCCATACTAAAAAAAAAAAACTGTGAAAGCAATGTAAAATACGAGCACGTACGAGCCTCCCACTCCCGCTAATTCGCCGCTGGTGTTCTGTCATTTCTTACTCAAATACCCACTCACATTTTATTATTTCTAGTACTTTATTACTCTTATATATATCTACAGTCCTTTACCGCTTCCCACACGATGTTTAGTAGGGGTAGAGGTTACAGGGCCTTTTATAATAGGCGCAAAAGTGGCAGAAATGGACGGGCGTCACCTCACCGAGAAGGACGAGAGCAAACTGGCTGTATCTGTAGCAGAGTTGGAAATGTCAGCTGCTAATGTATATGCTAAGATATAAGTCGTAGGAAATCTAGACAATACATAATAAATCAGGTAGTTCCAGGTGAATCTAAATATCACTCAGGCTTCTCCCTTCCTTTCTTATATACATTTATATTACGAGAGTAGCTCATACGGCATATTTCACAGGAAAAAAAAGCAGGGGAAATTAGCGAACGAGTGCAGGTTGGATGTTGCCAAGTGATAATTAGCCAATTCCAGGTGTATGG
>JAGKTI010036186.1:0-11113 GCA_018397915.1 Birgus latro
AATAATAATAATAATAATAATAATAATAATAATAATAATAATAATAACAATAATAATAATAGTAATAATAATAACAATAATAATAATTTAGTGGTCTGGGAACCTAAGGTAATAGGATTTATCAAGAGGTGAGGCAAATGTCAGGTAGATCTGTTTCACCATAATGCCACTACGGGGATCCAAGGATTCGCTGCTATAACAACTGCGAGAGGAAGCCCTGGGACCACTACCTGTCGATTACACTATTGTTCCATCCCTGACTGAATGAAGGCTGGCAGAGCGTTGGCACCTTCATACACTGGAGACCCCCTAGGCCCCTGCCAGATGCAGTGGAGTCTCTTATGACAATTATCTACTTTTTTTGCTAAGGATCAGTCTTCCCCTGGAGTACGATACACAACCATCCAATATACATCCATGGTCCCTAGCTGTACTACTGAGTCAATAGGAACAATGGGGAAGCAAAGCACTGTCTAATAGTCTGACATGCCCGAGAATCAAACTCATGGACTTCCATTTACGAGTTGAATATCTGCCATTGAATCACTCGGTCTTGTGACCAACAATTGTATTATTGTACAGCAGACCCCCTGTCTATGTGGGATCCGCACTCACGGATTCTGTGTTCACTGACGAAAAAATAGGTTCAAAGGCACCAGCTACGTAGAATTTGCGTGTGAATTGTCTGGTACCCTACAGGATCAAACCAACGTCCATAGCTGGCTGGGCTGCTGGATGTCTTAAATCGCTCGACTGACGTCGCGACCGCCATGATGCTTCCACAATCCTATGCATGTCTTTGTTCACTGGACAAGTCAGGCACGTGAAGCAACTCTCGCAGCCAAAGGTGACCCACACAGTGATCCGCGATTTCTGCTAGTCGTGGGGTGACTGTTCCTTGTACAATAATGCTAACGAATCACATTGCCCTGTGTAAAGTGTCTTGTGGGAATATGGCATGAGATGGAGGCAGCTAGCATAAGCCCTTGTTGTTTAGCGACAAAGAAGGAAATGCTAAGGTGCTTGGATAATAGTAAACATGTGTCCACTGTTGATTTTGTGTGTGTGTGTGTGTGTGTGTGTGTGTGTGTGTGTGTATGTGTGTGTGTGTGTGTGTGTGAACCAACAACTGAAGCTATTTGAGAGAACCGTGAGGGTATTGAGCATGTTGTAAGGCTAGGTACCAGCGGAATGATGAAGGACGAACTGCTAAAATAATGTGCTAGAGGTCACATGTTGTACGGAGGTAGGAGACCAAATCGACACTGTTTACATCCAGTGCAGGCAGAACTATACAGCAATATCAACAAGCTGTTTCAGGTCTGATCATCTACTACCTTCCGCCTCTTACCCACCCAGGTCCTTCCTCACCTGCCCGACATGCTTCGATTATCCTCGCATCCTGGCCAGTGACAACCACATCAGCTGCTTCAGGCCCCCCAGATGACGACTCCAGTGATCGTGAGAGGTTCGGTTTCAGGCACAAGCACCAGCAACGAGGAAAGGAAAAGAGATCCCAGCCTCACTCCTCAGTATCAAATTCATCCTCCCCTCATTCAACAACCCAGCCTTCGTCGTCTGTTGAGGTGAGTTTTCCCTAATTATCTCTGCCTATAAAACTTCGCTACCATAGTCTTACGTCTCCTTTACCTCTAAGCAGTTGTCTATGCGCTTGGGAATCATATCTGTACTTGTGATCATAGAGGGACCTTTAGTGGCAAGCGGGGTTAGGAGTGAGAGTTGGCTGATGGCTGGTTGATACATATATGGGACACACATCCTACCCCTGGCTTAATACACGACCGCATACATGGGGTGTACTATATGATACACCAGTCAGGGGTGTACGCACGTGACGGAACTGAGCCACTCTTAACATGAATAGAAATCGTGTCCGCACAAAAATGATCCGTAATTATGAAGTACGAATAAGTCTCCTTGGTTACTGACAAAATCGACCCCACAATCCGACTAAACTTGGCCATCAGCTGAAATGAAAGAGGTTGAGATATTTGCCACGTTAGAAAAAAAAATTCAAATGTTGGTGCAGCCTAAAAGCAAGGATAAACACGACTACCAGCTGTAAATGTGTAATTTTCTTTTGACTAAATTTTTAATCACATATAGATAATTGTTGCCAATGCAGCGGTTTTGTAGCAAGAACTGGGGTATTTACTTCTGCTTCTGTGGGGTATGCACAAACGTCAAACAATATTCCAGCATTTCTAGCGCATTTTCTAGCAATTTTATAGACTTTTTGTGACTGGTGATTTTCTCATCTATATAAATAAACGGCAAATTCTGTCTGTCCGACCGTCTGAAACCCCTCTAACTCGGGACACACTTGCTCTACATAGAGATATTATACCTTTTTGGAATCAGAATGATCCGGCCCAATTAGCCCTCCGCAGGAGCTAGCTTAAAAGTCCGCACGGAATGCGGACTTTTAAGCTAGTACCTTATAAAGCCAAGTTTGCCGTCCTTCGTGAGTCTGTTTTTGACAAGCCTGATAGATGCTACGGGAGGTGTCAAAGCAGTTTCATGGCCTCCCCCATGCTCACACCCCTCTTTCTCATATACCTCTCCACTCCATCCCTCCATCTCATCCTCAGCCTTCTCCTCCCTCTCCCCCCTCCACCTCACTCACATACACACTCCTCGTTAGTCTCTTGCTCTCCATCTTCTCTCACTTAAGCTGAGTAAAGTCCTTTGTTGATGGTCGGATTATAATATTTTTGTCATTATAAATCTTTCGGAAATAGCTTAGAGGCATCAATAATAAAATGAAGACCCATATTTGTCAGCATGGTGAAGAGCAAATACATATTTCTGTTGTTGTTGTTGTTGCTGGAATACAAAATACGATTTTTTTATGATGATTTCTGGAGTAAGTGATGATGATGGAACACATCTAGCCTTCCTGTACGGCTGCTAACTGCTTTCTGTAATATGGCATGCAGGCTAACTAGACCTTATAACCACAGGCGTTACATAAAGAGATTTCAGTACTTCGGGGGTTTACATTCCACCGTGCTATGACCTCCTGTAATTGTGGTTCTAGGAGGCTTCCTTACGAGATGACCTTGTTAGCTTTAATGCAGGTGTCGGGTAAAGGAAATAAAGATGGGTTTATCATTGTTACACTATGGGAGGGTCTTAGTAAAGTTAATATAAAAGTGTGGTTGTAGAGACGAAGGTAATGGTGACTGGTACGGTGAAGTGATGGTGGAGGATGAGAATGTATGATGATGATGATAATGATGATGATGATTGTGATCTATTAATATTATTATTATTATTATCATCATTTTCATTATCATTATTATTATGATCATCATTATTTTCTAGAATGCTATTATAACAGACCAACGTCGAAGTCTGCTAATATTCCCTAGCGAGGAAGGCGTTCCCTGTTACCTCCTTGAAGCAGATCTGTCTATCTATCTATCTACCTATCTATCTATTGGCAGACACCTTAATCTCGTAAGGGGTGGCCACAAACAAATCGCCTCCATGTCTCCCTGTCCCCCGCCATTTCACTGCCCTGCTCCCAGCTCACACCCCCCTCTCTCATATACCTAAGCAGATGACATTGTATTGTTGCTGCTGCTGGTCACTTTAAATCAGGTCAGGAGGAGTTGCTCTGTAGGAAAGGAGTTAGTGGGACATTCATTCAGTGCATCCAGCTCTGTCTCTTCGCCGCTCAGTTGCATCTTTATCTCTTTTCTATTGCTACTTCAATGGTCACTGCTCCTCTGAACTGTCTTCTTGCATCCCTCCACCTCTACGACGGGCACGTAGCACACGTCTAGCAACAAACGCTCACCCATTTTCTGTTCACCTCTCTAATGCTAGAGTTAACCGTTACTCCCAGTCCTTCATTTATGGAACAGGTAAGCTCTGGAACTGTCTCCCTCTGTCTGTATTTCCTACTTCCTATGATCTCCAGTCTTTCAAACGCAGTGTGTCCAGGCATCTCGAAATCAAAGGATCTTGAATTTGGCCCTCCATTGTATTGTTTTTTATTTTTTTGAAGGAACGGTTTGTCGGCTCCTGGCCTTTGGTTCCTTCTTCCTTGCATTAAAAAAAAGTTCGAAGAGCCTGCCCTCAGATGAATTAAATGTCCCACAGGTGCAAAAAAAATACAATGACGATCCCTAGACCAAAGGGGGTAGGTGATGATGGTGACACGCCCCTCACCTGGAGACCACCAGCTTACTTACCTGATGCCATATTGGATTTTTATGCCTGTTCCCGATTGGTGAGTGTGTGTGTGTGTGCGTGTGTGTGTGTGTGTGTGTATATGTGTGTGTGTGTGTGTGTGTGTTGAACATAATAAACGGGCAACCAATTTTTTTTGGACAAATCCATGAAATATTAGTACCACAGGGATAAGTCAAAGTTTTACCCAGCTATGTACACTCAACGATTTAGACCCAACTTGGTGAAAGGATTGAGGGTAAGGGAAGAACGGATGGGGGTCGATTTTAACAACAATCAACCAAATATCACGGTCAGGTCAATGATCAAGGTGACATGGCAAAGTCAGAGATAAAGGTGACATGGCAAGGTCAATGATAAAGGTGACATGGCAAGGTCAGAGATATAGGTGACATGGCAAGGTCAGAGATAAAGGTGACATTGCAAGGTCAGAGATATAGGTGACATAGCAAAGTCAAAGATAAAGGTGACATTGTAAGGTCAGAGATAAAAGTGACATGGCAACGACAATGATAAATGTCACATGACAAGGTTAGCTAAGACAGACTAGATCTGATTTTGACCAAACTGGGTGGAAGGGTTAAGAATCATTCGAGACGGAAGTAGGTGAATTTCGAGAGCATGCAGTCAAGTGTTCCTTTTTTGTTTATTCTTATATCTGCCAGACGATTTGATTAAGCTTTGTTGAAGGAATGATACCACCTTGATACGCGTTCAGTTGTGTGTGTGTATGTGTGTGTGTGTGTGTGTGTGTGTGTGTGTGTGTGTGTGTGTGTGTTTGTTACCAATACAGTATATCTCAAAATCAAGTGGGCAAATTGTAACCAAACTTTGAGGGCAGTATCCTGGGATATGTGGCTTGAACTGATTAGATTTTGGCGAAGCTGCGATGATATGCCTCCGATTGATAGAAAACTGATCTAGTTTTTTTTTAGTGATGGCGGGCGATACGCATTGGTGGGCTAGTGTTATGCCCCTCCTTATATACAAGGAATTTCTAACGTAAACACATGCGTCTCTGGATCAAGGCTTAATCAGTTTTATCTTCCATTTTCCTGCCAGCCTGCGTAAAGGAGAAACAGGTGGGTTGTGGAAAGACACCTTTTATTACAACCGCGTTCCCGAAGTGAGAGGGGTATGATGAAACTCTCTCTCTCTCTACTTTGCATCAAGTATGAGTGATGATTTCTTGCTCACCGTCTCAAAATCGTGTTCTCTTTATCCCTTGATATTTATTTTTTTTTAATATCATTCTAATAAACAATACAACATCTATAACTTCTGTATTATCGGCTGCATTTATACTATTACTTTCATAGAGAGAGAGAGAGAGAGAGAGAGAGAGAGAGAGAGAGAGAGAGAGAGAGAGAGAGAGAGAGTTTCCTTCGTGTCCTATCTAGGGTCCAATTTACACTCTCTCTCCTTCTGCCTTTCTGTCTGTTCCTGTCACTCTTTATTTATTAATTTATTTCTACAGTCCTTTTATCTTTACTTGCCACAGATTTTCATCTTTTTGCGAGTTATTTGATGTACCTGAGTGAGAGAAAAGATGATGCTTCGGCTCCACATCCTATCCATGGCACTTCTTCGTGATTAGGACCATCTGTTCCTAATCTGTTATTACAACTGAGGATTCAAGATAGAGAGGTGGCAGTTTTAGGTCAAGTTGATGTGAGAGGAGCATAGGCACACCATCTCAATGTCTTCCACATATCCATTGACACCTTCACTCCCTTCCGTCACTACTTTATATCATCATCATCATCATCATCCGGACCTCTTTTCCCACCCTAGGGCAGGGTGAGGAGAAACAATGTCCAGAAAGTCCAAATTTGCCCAATCCAATGAACCACGCCTCCATTCACTCACCATTCAAGCCCCCGGAACCCTGGCTCTATCTTATACGCCAAAAACATTCACCACTTTCTGTAGCTTCACATGAACGTATCAGATAGAGTCAGTACGGACGCTGTCACGTTAAAAAGGGGTGCCAAATCCCTGATCATGCCCTTCTCATAATATTCATATAGCCAGCTCGATGTCTTGTCAGTTCCCTAGCCTCACCGACTTTCATACCTCTCTTCCTCGCACACTCATCCACCATATCCATCCACCTTCTCCTTGGCCTACCTAGCCTCCTCCCTCCTCCAAATTCATTTATTCGGGTTTATAAAAATATATTAATAATTTCCTGGTTTATTGTGTTCGTAGCCATTTGTTTGCTTTAATTGGCTGTGTGTGTTCTGTATGTAGGGATTCTTTTAGACACCCTCTCTCTCTCTCTTTCTTGTATACACCTGCATTTCCCGTCCCTTCCTTCCCTGCTCTTCCTATCAGTCTCTATTTGACCTCGGGAGTGTGTGGTGGTCAGTGTGGCGTGGACATTACCATACAGACTACAATATGCCACCACCACCACCACCACACCTGCCTAACCACACCACACCTACCCACACCACAACCACCACACCTGCCTACCCACCCCATACCTACCCACACCATCACCATTACACCTGCCTACCCCCACCACACCTACCTACACCACCACCACCACAACCACACCTGCCTACCCTCACCACATCTACCTACACTACCACCACCACCACCACCACCACCACACCTGCCCACCTACACATCTACCTACACCACCACCACCACACCTGCCTACCCACATCTCTACCTACACCACCACCACCACCACCACACCTGCCTACCCACGCCTCATCTACCTACATCACCACCTCACCTGCCTACCCACACGACATCTACCTACACCACCACCACCACCACTACCAAACCTACCTTCATATTGTCCACTACAACTGTCTGCCTTACTACCTTCCTGCCTTACCTCTCATTCCCGTTGCCTGCCTCTCTGCTGCCTAATCCCTGGTTCTCCCTGCCTGACACCTGCTTGCTTACACTTCCTGTCATTTATATCACCTTTCTCTCTCTGCCTTCTGCCTCCTTCCCCTCACCGGCATATCTTGTAATCTTCTCACCTACTCTCAATTCACTTCCTTCACTCAGCTCTCTTCCCGACTCACCTCTTTTCATCATCTTCATCTTCCACATTGATTTTTTTTTTATGCAAGGAAGAAGGAACCAAAGAGCAGGAGCCCTCAAGATTGTTAACTCCAAGAAAAACAAAAACAAGATAACAGAGAGCCAAATTCAAGATCCGTTCATTTCGAGATGCCTGGACACACTGCGTTTGAAAGACTGGAGGTCATAGGTTGTAGGAAATACAGATAGAGGGAGACATTTCCAGAGTTGACCTGTTGCATATATGAAGGACTGCGAGTAATGGTTAACTTTTGCATTAGAGAGTTGGACAGAGAAGGGATGAGTGTCTGTTGCTAGACGGGTACTATGTGGCCGTCGTAGAGGTGGAAGGATGCAAGCAGACATTTCAGAGGAACAGTGACCACTGAAGCAGCAATAGAAAAGAGATAAAGATGGAACAGTGCGGTGAAGAGACAGAGGTTGAAGGGAGCCAGTAAGAGGAGGCGAGTTAATGAGACGATAAACCTTCGACTCCACTTTGTTGGGAAGAGCTGTATGTGGGGAGCCTGCCCACCTGCCTCACTGTACTTCCTGGCTCACCCTGTTTATTCTTCCATGACTCACCTCCCAGTCAGTCAACCAGTCTGTCAATATATCTATCAGCCTATCTGTCCATCTGTCTATCTCAGTATCTCACCAGTCCTAGTATTACACCAACTCTTCTATTACTCGCTTCATCATACTAAAGTGTCCCAACTGAATAATTTGCTCTGGCATCAATCTACATTAGTGCCACAACCCATCCACATGATCCACTTAAGATTAACTGGACAGAAAACCTTCCTAAGTATTTTACACCAAGTTATATAGTTTTCGGTATTTCAAAGAGTTCTTACGCTGCTGTATCCAGTCTTTCTGATATTCACTGTCACGGGCAGAACGTTAAACTCACAAAACAAACAGTGTCTTGCTGTAAAGAAGTTAAATGGAGGAATTGATAGTGTAGTGCAGAGGACAGTGGTGTTGTGACAGTAGCTGGTTGGTAAGAACGAATATGCAACAGGTCAGCCCTGGAACTGTCTCCCTCTGTATTTCCTACTTCCTATGATCTCCAGTCTTTCAAACGCAGTGTGTCCAGGCATCGCAAAATGAATGGATCTTGAATTTGGCTCTCTTTCGTATTGCTTTTTTTTTCTTGGAAGGAACGGCTTGTTGGCTCCTCGCCTTTGGTTCCTTCTTCTTTCGTTTTCGTTTTTTGAAGGCTGCAACATGCTTGCATGCGTCGGCCTTTTTGGAATTGGAGCGTGTAGCATTTTATGACCGGATGCCCTTCCTGATGACTACCAATGACCCTTGGGTGGATTCGATCCTCCGACCCTACGGCCAGAGCGGAGCGCTCTAACCCACTGCATTAAAAAAAAATCAGAGTTATAAGGCAGTGGTTGCTAACAGATGGAGGAAGAGAGGGGACGAAGAAATTCTGCAGAGATTAAAGTAGTGCGCAATAGCTGGGCAGGAAGGAATATATATTTTTTTTAACGCAAGGAAGAAGGAACCACAGTCCTGGAGCCCGCAAATTGTTCCCTCCAAGAAAAAAAACAAAAACAAGACAACAGAGAGCCAAATCCGTTCATTGCAACAGGGTGAGAGGAGAGGAAAGGGAGTAGTAGTTACACGGAATGAAGTGTTGCAGAACGAGTGGCCTAGAAGGGCTTGCAACACGGTGGAAAGAGGGGTTAGCTAGGAGCCTTTGCAGGAAATACAGTGTTGTGCAATTAGTACACCTCCCAGAGAATAAACTGTTTGACAATGGCTTCGAAGGAGGGAGACTTAACAAGGTAACAAGAGATAAATACTTAATGGCTTGGCTATGTGGAGAGGATGGAGAAAGAGAGACTGACTTACAGTGTACATGAAAGAACAAAGGTGAGATGTGACAAGAGGACGTATCACTGATGGACGTAACGCCTTTTCTTTACTTGGCCTGGTTCATTGGCAGAGACAGTACTACGAGTGTACACCTTTCCACAGCACCTCTTCGCGACTAGCATCATATTCCAGTGATAATCTTCAAACAGTTCAGATTTTGGGGAGGAGAGATAGTAATGTTAGGGCAAGTTAGTATAATCACTCCAGCTCGGGAAATCTCTCCCGTATAAAATGTATTTGCCTGGAAATATGTAGAATATAATACATAATACATCTTTGGGTTGAACTGGCTCATAAGTTATAAAGAGAGAGAGTGGGGGAGATGGAGAATAAGAATGTGGGATCGACTGAGTGAAGCCTCAAATCACTGAGACAAGAGGATCGACTGAGTGAAGCCTCGAATCATAGAGACAGGAGGATCGACTGAGTGAAGCCTCAAATCACTGAGACACGTGGATCGACTGAAGGATGCCTCGAATCATGGAAGCCGGAGAATTGACTGAGCATAGCCTCGAATCACAGAGACCGGTGAATAGAGCGAAACCTTGAATCACAGAGACCGGTGAATAGAGCGAACCTTGAATCACAGAGGCCGAAGAATCAACTGAGTGAAGCCTCGAAACACAGAGACCAAAGCTTCAGAGAAAGGGAGATGCTAGTACGGATGACAGTAGGACTTGAGGGATGTGATACGGGTGTGTGAATGGGAGAAGATAACTTGTTTACGCCATATTCTCAACCAGGTTACTCCTATAACACTTTTTATATTATTCTTGCTATTAAATGCTTCTATTCACCTTTGGAAAAATCTCAGCTTCAATATAGGAAGGACTTGGGAAGACCGTTTCATACACCCGTCACTATGAGATGGCTCCCGTAGGTAAATAATATTGTCTTATAGAAACAGTAATAGAATGAAATAGTGTTATCGATCTGAGGTTGTTAAAGTGGAATGCGCAAAGGAGAAGGCATGATTTTACAGACATTTGTGAAACGTCTGTAGTTAGTGTATTTCATTAGCGTGGATACCCTATTCAGAGTGCGGTAAGAAGCGATATGATTTTTTTTTTATATACAAGGAAGAAGGAACCAAAGGCCAGGAGCCTGCAAAACGTTCCTTCCAAGAAAAAAACAAAAACAAAAACGAAAACAATACAAAGGAGGGCCAAATTCAAGTTCCGTTCACTTCAAGATGCCTGGACACACTGCATTTGAAAGACTGGAGATCATAGGAAGTAGGAAATACAGACAGAGGGAAACAGTTCCAGAGTTGACCTGTTGCATAAATGAAGGACTGGGAGTAAAGGTTAACTCTTCCATTACAGAGTTGGACAGAAAGGGGATGAGCGTTTGTTATGGTAAAATATGTTTGTGATCACATTACTGACACAACGATTTAAAAAATTATCATTCACGATCAACGGCTAAGAGCAGACAGGAACAAAGGGCTGTGGATGAGTGTGTGGGGGAGGAATAATTATTAGTGATATATTAATGACGTAAAATAGTGATGTGGTAGGGGAAAATCGTGGTACATTGGGGTGAGTCGGTGCTTCATGGATAAGTGGATGAGCCCAAGTTAATTTTTGAACCGGTCAGACTCTAGGACAAAGACTGTTTCCCCTTGACCTTGTTCATCCAAAAGTACGGATGCAGACCTAGATATAATCCGATACTGCATGTCAGAATTTGAGAGGAGGCTGGAGTAAGGAAAAAAATGCTAATGAGCCACGTGCGGTCGATAGGCACTAATATTAAGACACTTTCTCGGTTATTAATGGTGTGTGACTGGGAGAAAATTGTCAGTGATTTTATAGAGGAATTGCCATTGATTTTATAGAGGAATTGTCTTTGATTTTATAGAGGAATTGTCATTGGTTTTATAGAGGAATTGTCTTTGATTTTATAGGGGAATTGTCTTTGATTTTATAGAGGAATTGTCTTTGATTTTATAGAG
>JAGKTI010036188.1:0-11113 GCA_018397915.1 Birgus latro
ATGAAAATCACCCTTTCTCACACCATATGTATTAAATAATGGACACAAAGCATGAATTCATTGAATTTTAACCCAAAAATGATGATTTTGATGTAAGTAAGGTATAGATGTTCATGAGTTGGCAGCTTAGTGTAAATAAGTATCGTACGTGGCAGTCACTATGAAAATCATAATTTCTCACATCTTTTGCGCTAAAATATGGGATACAAAGCATCAGATAAATAAATTGTTACCAGAAAAAGAGTTAGGTATGGCAAAGGTGTTCACTGGTCACCAAGAGCACCGATCATTCTTGACCCTAACCTAACCTAACCTAACCTAAATCAGAAAACCACTATCTAACTCCCTACCGGACATGCATAGCACTTAATTAAGACCCCATTCACATAAATAATTGGCACAAAGCATGAATTAATCGAATTTTAACCCCAAAATGATGAGTTTGAGGTGAGTAAGGCAGGGGTGTTCACGAGTTGGCAGCTTAGTGTAAGTAAGTATCGGACGTGGCTATCACTATGAAAATCATTTCTCATATCTTATGCACAAAAGTATGGGATACAAAGCATCAAATAAATAAATTGTTACCAGAAAAAGAGTTAGGTATGGCAAAGGTGTTCACTTTTCACAAACAGCACCGGTCATTTTTGACCCTAACCTAACCTAAGCTAAATCAGAAAACCACCTACCTAACTCCCTACCGGACATGCATAGCACTTAAGACCCCATTCACATAAGTAATTGGCACAGAGCATGAATTAATCAAATTTTAACCCCAAAATAATGATTTTGAGATGAGTAAGGCAGGGGTGTTCGCCAGCTGACTACATAATGAACGTAAGGAAGAGACATGATTATTACTGAGAAAATCACCTTTTCACAGCCTGTGCACTTAAATATGGGACACAAAGCATGAAGTAAATAAAATATAGCCAGAAAAATTATGATTTAGAGGTGTGGGGGGTGAAAATGTTAACCATTTGACTAGATAGTGAACGTAAGTAAGAGACATGGTAATCACTGAGAAAATCACCTCTTTCAGAGCCTCTGCACTCAAATATGGGACACAAAGCATGAAGTAAATAAAATGTAACCAGAGAATGAGGATTTAGAAGTGATTCTGGAAAATATTTAGCAGTTGACAATGTTTACTTACAGTCCAGCATTGGTGTTTACCCCCATCTCTAAGGTTTTTACGGTGGTCATAATTGCTCTTGAAGCATGTCCAGTAATCCAGTGTTTAACTACACTTAATCCTTAGCACTGCGACTTTTGATTATTTAAACAAGAACGAAAATACTGCAAAAGATCGGACAGCCGTCCACTGTTCACAGGAGTTCAGACAGAACTAGTAGGAGGGCGATTTGGCAGGAAGGGAGCTAGTCGGCGCGAGCGGGAAATTCAAACTTATGCGGTCGGAAAAAATCAGATTTTTTCCGGATTTTTGGGCATTTTGGTAGGCGGACAGCCAGCCCACGATGTCCGAATAGTGAGGGATCCGAATAATGGGCGTTCGAATAGTAGAGGGATTACTGTATATATATACAGTAAACCCTTGATAAGCCGAACTATATGGGGCTCTACCCTGGTTCGAATTACCGAATTTTCCGGCTTACCGAATTTTCACCCCCCAAAATTGCTAAATTACCGAATTATCACCCCCCAAAATTGCTAAGACAATACCTATTACTTGTCCTTTCAACACTAATTTAAAGAAGCATATATAAATAAATTAGTTATGAAAAAAAATAGTGCATTTAATATACATTTAACCCCTTCAGTGCTGGGTGTATTTTCATTTTGTTCTTGCTGCCACCAGACAATTTTAGTCAGTGTAGGTTGGATCTGTGGAAGTGCACGGGGTTGGTACAGCCATCGTTAGCCCCTTCAGTATGTGAGTCCAGTCCTGAGTGCCGTAAAATCGGCTGGAGGAAGCGTAAATAAAGTAGAAATAGACGTCACAGTACTGAAGTGGTTAATTGGTAGAAAATCATTCACAGAGGCAGTACCGACTGTCGGTAACGTGTGTTGGAGATGGACTTTCACCCCCCAAAATTGCAATAACAATACTTATTACTTGTCTTCTTAACACTAAAGTAAAGGAGCATATACAGTGTATAAATTAATACAGAAAGACAAAAAAGAAAGAATTCAGTGCACATAATTTGCCTTTCGTCAGAGGCAGAAGATCGTCGGCAGTTTGTTTTGTTTTGGAGACGGAGGTGGTGGACGTGGTTTAACTCACACTTGAACGTAAATTCTAAAAAGTACCCAGTATTTATTTCACTCTATATTAAGAACTAAACTTAAATGTAATCACTATAATAGACTGCAGTGTAACACCTTTCGTCAGAAACAGTAAATTCGTCGGCAGTTTGTTTTGTTTTGGAGACAGAGGTGGTGGAGGTGGTTGAATTCATACTGTAACGTAAATTCTAAACAGTACCCAGTATTTATTTCACCCTATATTAACAACTAAACTTAAATGTAATCACTGTAATAGACTGCAGTGTAACACCTTTCGTTAGAAGCAGTAGATTCTTTGAAGTTCGGCAGTTTGTTTTGTTTTGGAGACGGAGTTGGTGGAGGTGGGTTAGTTCATACTTTAACGTAAATTCTAAACAGTACCCAGTATTTATTTCACTCTATATTAAGAACTAAATTTAAATGTAATCACTGTAATATACTTCAATGTAACACTTTCAGTAATAATAGTACTGAACTTTAATCATGATCACTACACTGTCACACGCGCACATTTTTTTTTTTTAGCTTCAGTCCTTTATGACTAGAGGTGCCAGTATCACTTCTTTTAAGCTATGAATCTTCCATGGCAAGGCAGAAGGCAAAAGGAGAGCACTGTTCAGCACTAAATGACAGTAAGAATGGCGCAACTACCGTCTCCAAAAGCAAGCAGCAGACTGGCGCCACGAGTCCGCTTGGCGCCATTTCTCCCCCTACTTTCGTTTCGGCCTACTTTCATACGTGGTCTCGGCCTTGTGAGATATGTGATTCCATGAACTGAATAAGCTATGCAACCACGTATTATATAGTCTGTCTATGTACAAGGTCCTCATTTACTTTATAACATATCACATCTCTGTATTTACTTTGTATTTCCTACCGAGTATGTTAAGTCCCATTAATCATACATCTGGCAACTTTGTCCAGCCTATCAGTTCAGCACGGGACTTCCTCCTGGCCGCTTGCCGGCCTGTTGTGTCCAGTTTGTCAGCCTGTAATACTCCACTAATTATACTTCCATATTTTACTCGGAGTTTCAAGAACCTTCCTCATCATTCTGGTCTTCGTCCCAGTCCCACATGATGCAGTGACCAGTCCCACATGGCGCAGTGAGTTACTCCGTTCTCCAATGGAAGACTTTTGCAGTCGAGGCGGATACAGTTCAACGGCTTCCTGCCCAAGGATTACCACATTGGATCTTACAGTGCCAGTGTTTCAGTTCTGTGAATTTTACAGTGCTCTAGTGTCTCAGTGCAGTGTCAGTGCCGTGTTTTGCGTTTTCCTAGTGTTTCTGGCATGGCAGAGCAAATCAGAGGACCCCTAGCAACCAGCCTAGCAGAGAGCGACTCAGATAACTTCTCCCCCGTCCATGCCTCTGGGGTGACTGAGCGCGGCCACACCCTCCCGCTCCCAGCCTGACTGACCCGCCATCTTGCCACACATGCACGTATGCACATAAACACAAACACCACCACGCTGCCACAACTGTCAGAACTCTGCCGCAAATTCTTTTGAATTTTGCACTTTTCCGCAAGTACTTGCACATGATTAGAGTATTGCCAGCTCTTCTCCGTCTCTTCCCGACTGCAACGACACCACATTCAACATGTATGACCAACAGGATTTACTCGGTGAGAATGAGGAACAGTATGAGGAAAGCACTTCCCTACTACCTCCTCCCCTCACCCCCCACCTGCCGGATACTCCCGCTTCACGGAATGCAAACCAAGACATACTTTATCTCATCCACTACTTACAAGTCTCCCACCAACAAGAGGAACAAAGAAGACGACAAGAGGACGAATCAAGACGCATAGAAGAGCAAGCCCACCGTCGTCAGTTAGAACAGCAAAGACAAGAGGATAATCGCAAATTTATGGATCTCCTCACATTGCTGGCAACGATGACAAGCCCACCAGCCCCAGCACATCCTCAGCCCCCCCAGAGACCACCTGGCGACCCCTCCATGCCTCTTCAACCATCTGAACCTCAGACATCGCCTACTCGCCCTTTACCAGCCCGAGTATCAACTCCTGTCAACCTTTCACACCCTCTTCACCGTCTGACACAACCACTACTTCTCTTAAGAGCAAGCCCACAGTCCCCAGCCCCCCACCTCTCCAAGCTGACGCCACGTATCAAGTTTACTGACAATGGCGCCGTCGATTTGAGGATTTTGCTGTTATGATGGACCTACAATGGATGCCACATCATAAACAGCTCATCCAGCTACGATCGTGCATATCTTTAGATGTCCAACGTCTCTTGGAGCACACCCTCGCCATTCCCCCAGATTCCCACCTCTCCGTGACAGAGGTATTAGATGCCTTGCAGGGACATTTCAGGGGCCTCTGCAACGAAGCTTTGCGCCGCCGGGAACTGCTGTCCTACAAGCAAGCAGCCGGGGAATCATTTGCAGACTTTTATGCACGACTTAAGGACATAGCTTCTGAGGTAGACCTTTGCCCTGGCAACCCTGTTACTTGTGCTGAGATCCAGCTCAAGATGATTTTGCTGACGGGTGTGCGAGACGAGGAACTACTGCAGAAACTCCTCGCCCTCGACGCCACCTCCTCACTTAATGATTTTGTAACCTGCTGTAGGTCGTATGAAGCAACAAGAGTGGCAGCTTCAGCAATACATGCTGCACCGGGCCAACTTTATGCTGTCTCCTCATATAAGAAGACCCAACGTCAAAAGAAGACTGCATCCTCTCAGCGACCTCCGACATCACAAGCCTCAGCTACTAACCCATGCCGATTTTGTCAGTGCCAGCACAGCCCCTGGAAGTGCCCTGCAGCTAACAGCACATGTTCCAACTGCGGGTTTAAAGGCCATTGGACCCGCACACCTTGATCCCGCCAAGGATGTCCAATGCAATGCTTGCAACAAGCAGGGACACTTTGCCAAGTGTTGCAGGGCCATGAAGAAGAGTCAAGTTAGGGATCAAAACAGTTCCTCCTACCCCAACGGAACTTTCCCACCACCTCCCAAGAACAACAGCAAATGTCGATGTGTAGATGATGCCTCGAGCGACAGATCTCCTAAGCCCGTCAATGTTCGTCTGTCCTATGGCAACACGTCCTCCAGCCTTCTGATGATTCCTGACACAGGCGCAGACATTACAGTAATTGGCCCACAACACCTGGATGCACTCGACATCCCCAGGAACAGCCTATCACCCCCACCCATGACTGATGTGCTCACAGCAGATGGTTCTTCGATGTCTCCAGCTTTGGGATGCTTCCAGGCGACATTACAGGTCGGTCCCAAGTCTTGCCTTGCCACCGTCCAAGTTCACGAGAACATCCAAACTCCTCTCTTGTCATATGGCCATTTTCAGGACTTGACCATAGTCCCACCCGAGTTCCCTAAGCCCATTCTCGCTGTGACACACATCGACAGGTGCACAGAATTGCCTGTCTCAGCCATGACCTCACCTGCCGCCGCAAGGGAGTATTTTCTTCGACAGTTCAGCGACGTCCTCGTCTCCAAGACCGACCTCTAGACAACGCCGCTCAAAAAGATGACAGGCCCCCCAGTGAGGATCCACCTCAAGCCAGGTGCGACGCCCTTCGCGATCCACACACCCAGGCCCATCCCCTTCGCCTTCCAGGATTAGGTGAAGGAGGAACTAGACTCCCTGGTGCAGCAGGAGATCATCACACCCGTGGGTGATGAGCCCTCTGAGTGGTGTCACCCAATGGTCCTGGTAGCAAAGCCCAAAGGCGTCCGCATCACAGTGGACCTCACCCGTCTCAACTCCCAGGTCTCCCATCCCACCCATCCCTCGCCTACGCCCATTGCAGCAGTCCGCAGCGTCACTCCATCTGCAAGATTCTTCACCACAGCGGAGGCACTGCATGGATACTGGCAGATGGAGCTTGCGGAGGAAGACCACCACCTCACCACATTTATCACACCCTACGGCTGCTTCCAACACTGCCGTGGACCGATGGGCTTCGCAGCAACTGGGGACGCATACTGTCTCCCTGGTGACATGGCCTTGCAAGGTGTCTCCAACTGTGTGAAAGTTGTAGACGACATCCTACTTTTTGACGATGACCTCCCTGCCCACCTGAAACGGATCCACCAGATGCTCACCAGATGTCGTGCCCATGGCATAACCCTGAACAAAGAGAAATTTGTGGTTGCCGCCTCTCAAGTCAACTTCTGTGGTTACACCATCTCAGCAGAGGGCATCTCAGCTGACGAGGAGAAGGTCAGAGCCATCAGAGACTTCCCTACTCCAACAAACCTCACTGACCTTCATTCATTTATGGGCCTGGTGAACCAACTGGCAGATTTCACCCCCGACATAGCAACAACAGCCGAGCCCCTACGCCCCCTTATGAGCCCCAAGCGCTCCTTCACGTGGACACCGGACCACGATCAAGAGTTCAGGAATGTCAAGAAAGCTCTACTCTCACCACCAGTCTTGGCACCCTTTGACCCGACCCTACCTGTGGTCCTCCAGACAGATGCCTTCCGTCTCTACGGCATTGGATATGCCCTCCTTCAGGATCATGGCCAAGGGCAGCGGCGGCTACTTCAGTGTGGCTCCAGATTTTTGACTGACACCGAGACCCGCTACGCCACAATTGAGCTGGAAATGCTGGCAGTTGCCTGGGCCATGGCCAAGTGTCGACTTTACCTATCTGGCCTACAGCACTTCACACTCATGACGGACCATCGCCCTTTAGTGCCGATCCTGAACCACTACACGCTGGATGCCATCGAGAATCCTCACCTCCAATGCCTCAAGGAGAAGATTGCCTCCTACATTTTTACGGCCATGTGGCTTGCCGGGAAGCAACTGTGCATACCAGATGCCCTCTCCCGAGCCCCAGTTAGCCACCCCACGCCTGATGACGAAGAGGACTGTACAACAACAGCTGCACATGTCCGGTCCCTGGTCATACACAGCGCCACTTCTCCAGATGACCAGACAGTGGCACCTCTCATCGACAACGACAGGACCCTCCTGGAGCTCCGCACTGCCGCCACTCAAGACCCAGCCTACAGTCGTCTCCTCACCTACGTCTCCACAGGGTTCCCTACCAACCGCTATGACATTCACGCCTCCGTCCTCCCCTACTGGAAGCTAAGAGACAGCCTCTATGCAGACGGAGAGCTTGTGTTGTACGGCCCCCGGATCATTGTTCCTGCCGCCCTCCGCCGACGCACCTTGGCCCGCCTCCACGACAGCCACCGAGGTGGAAGCCACCAGGCGTCAAGCCAGACAAACAGTCTTCTGGCCTGGCATCGATGCCGACATCAAAAGCACAGTGGAAGCCTGTGAGCCTTGCCAGCATCTCCAACCCAGCCAACAGCAGGAACCATACATGTGTGATGACCATCCGAAGCGACCCTTTGAGTCTGTGTGTGCTGATTTTTTCCAGGTGGCCGGGAAATCCTTCCTGGTGATCGCTGACAGGCTCTCTGGGTGGCCTGTAGTTGTCCCCTGTGGCCGGGACACCACTTCCACCAGGGTCGTTCGGATGTTTTGAAGCTACTTTCGAGAAGTCGGAGTACCTCTCCGCCTCAGGACCGACGGCGGACCCCCATTCTCCAGCAACGACTTCAAACAATTTGCAGAACGGTGGGGCATCCATCACATTATCACCTCACCACACTACCCCCAGTCAAACGGCCATGCCGAGGCAGCTGTCAAAGCTGTCAAACACCTCATCATGAAGACAGCACCGACAGGGAACCTGGACCGTGAGGAGTTTGACAGAGGCCTCCTAGAACTCCGCAACACTCCTACCCCTGCCGGACGCTCTCCTGCACAAGTCTTATACGGCCGCCCCCTTCGAACCTGTGTACCAGCCCACCCCCAGTCCTTCTCCGACGAATGGCAGGCCAAAGCAGAAGAGTGTGACTGCCGTGATGCAGCCCGGACCGACAAAGCAACAAGTCGTTACGACGACCATGCCCGCCCCCTACCCAGATTGACTGTCAGCCAGCGAGTCCGGATCCAAGACCCGACATCACACCGCTGGGACAAAGTCGGGGTTGTTATGGGCTGTGGCAGGTCTCGACAGCATGAGGTACGCCTCCCCAGCGGTCGTGTGTGGTGGAGGAACAGACGCCATCTCCGCCCAGTGCCCCCTCCTAGTGATGACCCCGAAGTGTCCCCTCCTAGTGACGACCCCCCAGTGTCCCCTCCTAGTGACGACCCTCCTCCCCAGTCCCCTGTGCTCCCTTGCTCAGGCCAGGAAAGAAGGCCTTCAATTGATTCCCCCACCATCCCTCGCTGTTCTCCTCGACTCGCTGAAACGAGTACAAAGTCTGCTCGAGATTGCACTACGAGCGCATAGGGGGGAGGGAGGTGTGAGATATGTGATTCCATGAACTGAATAAGCTATGCAACGACGTATTATATAGTCTGTCCATGTACAAGGTCCTCATTTACTTTATAACATATCACATGTCTGTATTTACTTTGTATTTCCTACTGAGTATGTTAAGTCCCAGTAATCATACATCTGGCAACTTTGTCCAGTCTATCAGTTCAGCACGGGACTTCCTCCCGGCCGCACGCCGGCCTGTTGTGTCCAGTTTGTCAGCCTGTAATACTCCACTAATTATACTTCCATATTTTACTCGGAGTTTCAAGAACCTTCCTCATCATTCTGGTCTTCGTCCCAGTCCCACATGACGCAGTGACCAGTCCCACAGGCCTGAGTTCGGCTAACTGAAGATTCTGGCTTCTAAAAGTTCGGCTTATCAAGGGTTTACTGTATATATATATATATATTGTTATTGACGTGTATATTAAGGTGCACTCTTAACTCTTAAATTAATCACCAAAATGGATAAGGTAAAGTTCTCAAGAAAACTAACTTAACTTTACTGTACAGTATAACATACACACCCAATAAGAAGATACCAGAATTCATTTTACAAAGGGGGAAATGCACACATAGCTCTGCATAATATATATCTAAACTTGGTACTCTTACCTAACCAGATCACAACTCAGTTGAGTCTAGGTTCACAAACAAATACTCACAGATACTGAACTCGAGTGGCTTGGGGACAGGGTAAAATCCAAGTATAAATCACACACAGGTGTAGGTGAGAGAAGTGAATAAATTAAAGTGTAGTTGGAGTAGTGAATAAACTAATAATGGTCCAAAACAGTGTCTTTTGTCATATATTGAGCAGTGAGAAACTGTGAGGGAAAGTGTAATAAAATGTGACAAACAATGTACGTGACTGTAACAAAGACGTATGAATGTGTCTCTTGATAGTGACTTTAAAAAGGGACGCTCTCTGCTAAATCGAGAGCTTATAAGAGGTTGTTTCTCCGCCTCTTTCAGTTATTTAGCCATTAGGCTGTTTGGAATACAATTTCCAACCACTCATCAGTACTAGTGCCTCGTATGACCCATGAGGGGCCTTACTCAACTCACACATAGCCAGTTACGAGCCATCAAGAAAGTCAGAGAAAGATTTGGCATACAGTAAAACCTCGATATAACGGTCTTCAATAGACCAGAATTCGCTTTTATCGGACTCGAGGAGCTACTGGACTAAACTCCTATATATCGGAAAAAGTCCGATAAAGTCAGAAGCAGTCCAGACTGCCTGACCACTTCAGCTATGTTCAACACAGTAAGACAAGTAAAAGACATGTTTTTCAGTGCACAGTACAGTATTATTATACCATTTGATTAATGTAGTGAAGGTATAACACAATACAATACTGCAATGGTGGTAAAAACCACTGATGCAATCCAGACTAATGTCTGATATATCGGAAAAAGTCCGGATTAGCAGGGGTAAGTCCGGATGTCGCTTTTATTAGAATTTCGCATTTTTCGGAATGGCTTGGGCCCCAATTAGTCCGTCATAGTGAGGTCTGTATTTTGATTGGTAGTTACTCTGAAATACGCTCTGCCCCTCTTAGGCTATGCCAACTCTTAGGATAGTTAACGCGCAAAATCTGGGAAACATAGTCGTTTATGTTAATCTCTTCATCTCTGATTTCACTAAACTCTGACCGCTGAGTGAACATAGTTGGGTAGGACTTGACCCTTTTGTCCGACCCGCCAGGTTAGAAAATGATAAGTAAAGATTAACTGATTTCTTAGCGGTTCGTTTTATCTGTACACTTATCATCTCCCTCTCCTATTTCTATATCACAACTGGGGTATCTATGCCAGTAACATCTCCTTTCTTGAGAGAAGAAATTTTCCAAGGGAAATTTCTGGATACTTTACAAATTAAGTTCTCGACAGGTAATTTGCTAGAACATTTTCAACCCCGTGTACATGTCAAACAGCAAGGGAGTATTCTTGCAAAAATAGGGCCCAGCGGGTCAGTCTAAGATTCTTGTCCTTAAATCGGGACAAAAATTTCAGAGGATGGTGATCAGTGTACACTATAACATCACCTGACCCTAGACTAACATACAGTAGGCGCGGAAAGTGTTGACGCCATCTTAAAAAAAGAAAACATTCTTGTGGTTAGCAAGGAGAAACAAATAAATTAACACTCACCATTGAATTTAGTATTTACTGGCATTCCCCTTCACCTTTATTATCTTCTTAAGGCATATGGGGAGACTGATGGCGTAGTTTTGCAGAACAGATGGACTAAAACTGCTCCATAGCTGCAGCCTCAAGTTTAGGCAAAGATGATGTGTCCATACTACGCAGCTGCCGCTTCATGTGCGCCCATAAATTCTCAGTGGGATTGATATCTGGGCTGTTTCCGGGCCAATCTCGAATAAAGGGAAGCTCATAGTCTGTTAGCCACTGTTTCACTGACTTTGCAACATGTGCAGGGGCAGAATCTTGCATAAATACTCTTGCCTTGGTTTTATCAAAAGAGTCACTTAAAACATCACATAAGAGCTCCA
>JAGKTI010036189.1:0-11113 GCA_018397915.1 Birgus latro
ATTGTATATATAGTGTCAAATTTTACTCGAGTAAAATTTGAAATTTTTAAGGGGCGTAATGTCACGAATTTTCTACATTGTAACGTTGTGTTGAGTGAGTCGTGACATCGTCCCGTAAATTTCAATTGTCTGTTGGCGCGTAGCCGTTACACGCCGGCGCGGCGCGCGCACCTCCCACGCTCGTCGCGCCGCCGATTTGAATGGGAGCTCAGTTTGCTTGTAGACGCGGCGCGACGCGGGACGCCTCTCAAAGGCTCTGTGCTTTTCTAGCGTTTTCCAGATTTCAGCTTGTATTGGCGTGTCTCCTGCAGCCCCACCCACTTTGGTGATCGTCACAGCAGCTCTGTTCATCCATACCGATCAGTATTTTCTGGTTTTTTCCTAGGCTAAGCTTTTTGAAATATTTAGCCGTTATCTGAGTGTTTGAGCGAGTGAGTGCATTCCTTTATTTGATTTGAATTTCATGTAACGTAAATTCATTTCTTTGTAATTAATAAATTCACAGTTCTTTTCTTGAGCTTTGTTAAAGTTATTAACTGTGTTTAATTATTCCACTCTATTAATTAATACAGTTTGCTACTCTGCGTTAGCACAACTTTTGAATTAAATCACGGCCGGTACTTAGGCCAGCTTTGAATCACTATAAATCCGTTGTGCTAGCTGGGAGTTGGCTCAGCCAAGAGCCTGTTATTATTATTATTATAATTTTTTTTTGATTGTTGGGGGGGGGAGAAGAAACTTTCTCGTAGGCCAACGGTACAATATTGCAGCTCAATATTGCAGCTCTGCTGCGTGCCGTTAAGGAAGTTTGTAATTCTTGACCCTAGAGAATTGACATAGCACACTTAGCTATACATTGTATACCAATTATACAATATTTCAAAGTTCTTGGGAATACTTAAATTTCCCCTGACATCTGGCGACACGCCAGAGGAAAAATCTCATTTTCCCCTGACATCTGGCGACCTCGCCAGAGCAAACTCTCATTTTCCCCTGACAGATATGAAAAGGGAATGTATGCTTCCATGCTCGAGAGAATGTGCAGGCACACTCAGATGGCTCCCAGCCATGGAAGTAATAATCATTCCAGGGAAAATCAAAGAAGTACTGCCTGAGGGCCTCCCAATTCATAACTCCAAAGTGCCACAATTGACATTTCTTTGGAGGGTTCACAGGCCGTACCAAAGCGCTTGGACAGGTTAAGGTAATAAGGTTGTGATCGGTGGAGCCCAATGGAGAGGAAAGATTAATAGTGTAAGGAGAAGGATTAGTTGTAGGGAAGAGGTCAAGTATGTTCGAGCTCTCTCCAAGGCGGTCAGGGATACGGGTAGGGTGCTGTACAAGCTGCTTTGGTCATTAACCCTGGAGAACTAAACTTGGGTATAATATACCCAACGCCTATGATGTCATTCGCGTTACACAGTGTTCCTGTCAAGCCAGTGTGCTTGGGCTCTCAGTAGCTTCAGCATTCCCTGACTCCTCAAGAATGTAGGTCACATCGCACTGCTGCTTGGCTGGGAATTTTCCATAGCGATGTGTTCGGGTACAGTATACCCGAGGTTATTGATAACAGATCAGTAACATAACTGTGTATATCTATAATTGAGTTTTGTGGTAATGTACATAAAAAAGTGAAGCCAGAAGTTCCTGATGAGGTTTGGGGAAGTTTGGGGAAAGTTGGTGGAGCGATTTTTTTTGTTTTTTTTTGTGAATATTTTCCAAAAATTTGGTGAAAATTTTACAGTTGTGATTGTTTTTTCTAAATTTCCCTAAAATACCTCATTTATAGTAATTAAGAGTTACTAACAGTTCAGGTAATATTAAGATGCCTTAAATTTAGTGGGTAAGGGATAGGTTTAATAAATTTGCATATTGATTATTATTTTTAATTTTCCAAAATTGGGTATAATATACCCATCTTTAGTGATTTTGTTACAAAAAATTGAGTTTAGTACTCCAGGGTGGATAGAAAAGATGTAGGTTTGTTCACCAGGTGGATCAGTGAAAGGAGAGGAGAGCCAAAGGTGGTGGTGAACATTGAAATCTCCTAGAATGGAGATTTCAGAGAAAGGAGAAATGGATAGAATGTGTTCAATCACAAAAGTAAGATAGTCGAAGAATTTTTCCTAGTCAGTAGAATTAGGCAATAAGTAAACAGTGCAGATATATTTAGTCAGAGAATGACAGGAATCCAAAGCCAGAGAGTACAGAATTCAGAAGAATCAAGTTCAGGAACACGACAGCAAAATAGGTCGTTGTGTACATATACACAACAGCCACCTATGGGTTTGGCTTTTGAGAAAGCAGGAGGATACAGAATAGGGTTTGCTATCAGTTGCCTAAGACAGCTGAGTCTCAAGAAGAGAAGGTGAGGTTTAGAGGAGGAGAGGTGACACTGACTCAATTCCATGACACATAACTTTGGTCCTTCAGATTCCTTGCACAGTCTCTGGTTCTCCTGGAATCGTTGTGAGACACTGAGGCAAGAATAATAATAACTAGAACTCTGTAACTGTCCAACGGAGAGTCACTAGTCTTCACCTACTGTTTCTTAGTGACTTTCACCCCATTGTTGATATATGAATTTTTGTTTCTATTGGCAATGGTCCATGCGAAGACATATAACCTTGCCACTCCAGATTTATTGCACAGTCTCCGGCTTTCATGGAATTGTTGCGAGATTCTGAGGTAGAATGAATGATAATTAGTTACATATTTATGTTGTGAAGCCACATTAAGAAAGTCTCTACATGTGGAAAGGTATGTGTATTATAAAAAATATCTGATGACCCTAAGGTCACTTTCTGTGTATCATCAACATAGGATCTAACAAAGGTGTTGAAGACAGCATGAGTCTGCTATTGTTTCTTATAGTGACCATGCCCCCTTTGGGAAGATTTGGATTTTTGTTTCTATTAGCAATGGCCATGCCAGGAAAAATAACCCTGGCACTTCAGATCCCAAGCACTGTCTCCAGATTTGTTGGAATCTTTGGAAGACTTGTAGGCCAGAGTAGTTATAATTACTTACCTATTTTTATTGTGTAGCTACAATGAGGAAGCATCAGTCTGTAGTACAGTATGTTATATATAAAAATGATCTGAAGATCATAAGGTAACTTCTTGTTTAACCCACTGAGTCCCATCGAAGTACGATGTACGTCGCTACTTTTTTCCGCGGACAGACCCAGCGACGTACATCGTACGTCACACAATTGCAAGGCCCATTGTGCGCACTTTTTCAACATTCGCGGGTGATTTTTGGTAGGCATATGTGGGAGACCTTCCTCTACCTGCTGTCAAGCAGGGATACTGCCTGGCCCCCCCTCCCCCCCCCCCCCCCCACACTGGGCAATTCACCTGTTAGCAGCAACCTGGCCAGTAAAGGTATGTTGCCCCATGGTCTCTCTAATGACGAAATTCACGGTGAAAGTGATTCCTGAGGTGGAGGACAAAGAAACAAAGAAGCTAGAGGTAGAAACAAACAGAAGTGATGAGGTGGTAATGTCATAAATGAAGGTGCCATATACTGGGATTTTGGGTAAGTGAACAATGCTTATAAATGCCTATATTATTGTGTGAAAACCATTATAGACCTTTACTACACATAAATTCGTACCAAATAAATGAAATAAATACGTAATTTAAAGTGGTTTGAATTAGTCAACCCTTCCATAGTTCGTTTTCTTAGCCAGGTACCCTGAAAAAGAAGGAAAACGTAAGGTTGAGTGACACCTGTATCAACATAGTTTTACCTCAGGATCGCGATTTCACTATGAATTTTCGATGTTTCTCACCAAAAGCGAAGGTTTCAGCCAAAAAACAAAAAGTCGAAAATCGGTCGGGATCTGGGGGTAGGCTGGGTAAAAAAACGGTCGGGACTCGGCGGGTTAACATCAAGATGGGATCTTGCAAATGTGTTGAAGAATGCAAGTGTCTACTACTGTTTCTTACAATGACATTAACTCCAGTGGGGAAATTTAGAATTTTTCTATCAGCAATCACCCATGTCAGGAAACATAACCTGGGACCTTGTGCCATCTGCAGTTCTCCTGGAATTGTAGCGAGACTCTGAGGCGAATTAACATAAGCCAGTGAAAAAAAAAAAAAACACCTAAGTAGTAGGTGGAGACTAACTAGATCTCTGTAACTACAATGGACACTGACTAGTCTGGACCTTCTTCTTTTAGTTACCTTGGTTCAACTGGGGATATCTAGATATTTTTCTTCTATCAGCAATGGTCCTTGCCAGGACACATAAAATGGGCCCTTCCGATTCTCAATCCAGTCTCGAGTTCTCCTCGTGCCATCGACAGGCCGTGAGGCTGCAATAAAAATAAACTACTTACATATTCATATTCTGTACCCACAATAAGGAAGCTCTGATATATGATAATGTAGGTGTAATATAAACAAGATCTGAAGACCCTAAGGTAACTTTTTGTGAAACTTCAACATGGAATCTGACAAAGGTGACGAGGAACAAATGTGCCTATACGGTTTCTTATAATGACCTGGACTCCATTAGGGAGATTTAGATTATGTTTTGTATCAGTAATGGCCCATGTCAAGAAATATACCCTGGCACCCTAAGATTTATTGCACAGTTTCTGGTTTCCTGGACACGATGGGAGACTCTGAGGCTAATAAGTAGTTACGACATTTTATAACAAGTAGTTACGAAAGTTTATTGTGAAGCCACAAAAAGAAATCTCTGCCATGTGGTAGGTTTAACTCCTCCACGCCAGGCAAATTTTAGCACGGTCATACTTTCAATATGGGCATTTTCCCAAAATAGCTGGTTTTCATACCTTAACTCTTGGCCGCCGGGGATTTCCGGCTGTCGCCCACTCCTCCTCATGGGGGATTTCCGAGATTTTTGCAAAAATACCCTTACTTCAAACCGTAATATCTGCCAAACTGTTATAGCTAGAGAAAAAAATAAGTATACACAAGACTCAACAACTCTTCCTCTTTC
Organism: Birgus latro; assembly: GCA_018397915.1. Lineage (NCBI taxonomy): Eukaryota > Metazoa > Arthropoda > Malacostraca > Decapoda > Coenobitidae > Birgus > Birgus latro. The sequence continues at coordinate 4,978 of JAGKTI010036189.1, forward strand.
AAATGAAAGCATCCTGAGGTCTTCAGGTGGTCTCATCGATGAGTAAGGATAAGCTAAAGTGACTGGTTTTCTGTGTTTTGGCGGGCTAATCCGGTTGCGCACCACTGCCAGTGGCCTTCGACTCGCTGGCTAGCGTTGGCAGCACTGACCGGAATGGTGGTTGTAACACTGCCTGGCCTCTAGGAATATTCCAATTATTTTTTTAACTTTGCTTTACTCACTGTCGTAATGATGAATCATATCCCTTCCATCTGGCTTCACATTGGGTTTTCTGCCCATTTTATAGCACCACTATGCCCTGGAGATGTATGGGCAAAGAATAGCTCTTTATTTTTATTACTCAGTTCTTGCATCAGTTATAATAATTTCCCTCTACTTCGGCAATTATATTTGCACTTGACATCGCGATTATGGGTAAGTGCAATTTGAGACGTAAATGCTCTGGCTGTTTCACGCAGTATGGTTGAGTATGAGGTAATTACTGGCACAGAAACTGTGACTAATTTGTGCTAACCAGGGGCAATGTGAAAATTTTACTAATATTATATGCAACTTACATTTTTTGTACTTTATATCACAAATACACTAATGCCTACATATTCAATATTATTTTCTGAGTAACGAGGGAAAAAAAATTATTTACAGCCAATCAGGTCATTTTCTTACTCTCCCATGCAATTTTGGTTTTCTTTCATTGTATTAGAGAGGGTTACTCAAGGGTCTTCAATCATTGTTTCACTAATAACAATAAACAGTAACACTTATTGCAATGCACTTGTAAAACTTATTATAAAACACTTATTTCATAACACTTACTAGGTGTAACTTATAATAACTTAAATTTCACTTATGTTTAAAAAAATAAATAAATAAAACTTGTGCATCCCTGTTTACTATTTACAATTTACCACACACCTGCTTAGTCACTGAGCCCTTTCCCCAGTGGTATGAGCAGAACTTTCGTGGGGGTTGATGATGCAATCGGCCCCGCGCATGGAGGGATGGAATTGGACGAGGATAAAAAAAAAAAAATCACTTTACACTCTGGTAGTGCTGTGTACAGACTGAGCCATGCATCCGTGGGGCACCTGGGGCTCCTCCCTACCCAGTGAGTATCATAGAAAATGGCCGCGCGTTCAAAGGATAGCAGGAAGGTGAGTGCGGTATATTACGTCAGCAGTGGCGCTCCGTACTCTGAATCATTTACGTCCATACACATCAGCCGACGGTTAAGGGTTAACCCGTCATGTCTGGGTGTCATGTGTACATGTCGTCCTGGGGCCACCTGGGTGACGTGTACATGATCCAGTAATTCGTGCCCTTTGTTTGCATATTCAGCTGGTTATTTCCACCACATGCAGCCACTGGCAACCCTCCGGCACACATTCCAGCCACACTCCAGTTGCCTGCATGCCTCCAACATGGGCAGACCTATGCAAAAGCTTTTCCCTGTGTCTGCACTCTCGGGTGAGTAGCCGAAGCCACCGACTTCAACATCAATGAAGTCTAAAGGCCTGAAAAGGAAAGGTCTTAGTGATAGTGCGATAGGGAGGGAATTGGACCTGCCATTATCACCAACAGTGAGTGGGGGAAAGTGACTCCTCCTCTGAGGAAAGTGACCTCGCCATGCTGACTGTGGAAATGTACGCATCAGATGAGGGGGGGTGACTGTGATTTCTCCACTGTGCAGCCTTTTCTGATGATGAAAAAGGGTCAGATGATATTGATGATCCTGCGGAAGGGGATATGAGAACAGTGTAGAAGATTGGAAAGAAGGTAGGGAGTGAAGAAAGGGAGGAGGTGGAGGATGGAGGGAGAAGGAAATGTCACAGGCTGAGCCGTGCACCAGAGCGTGACTCATGGCCTGCTGTGGAAATTTCCACACGTCCTCTCTCAACACTAGCCTTTCTCACACGTCCTTCATCTGTACCTGCTCCATCATGTGCCTCGCCATGCTAGCCTGCCTCACTACGTGCTTTGCCACACCGGCCTGCCTCATCAAGTGCCTCGCTATGCTGGCCTGCCTCGCCATGTGCCTTGCCATGATGGCCGGCCTCACCACTTGCCTCGCCATGCCGGCCTGCCTCACCATGTGCCTTGCCACGCCAGCCTGCCTTATCACATGCCTCGCCATGCCAGCCTGCCTCACCACGTGCCTTGCCAAGCCGGCCTGCCTAGCCAAGCCGGCCTGCCTCACCACGTGCCTCGCTACTTGCCTCATCACCACAGCCAAGTACGTCGGGGTATGTAGGTGCAGGTGCACGTCGTAAATCTGTTTATGACTGACAGGCATATGCCCATCCCTGATTATCACCACTGCCATCACCACCAAAATCACCGTCACCAGCATCATCACCATCACCACCACCATCACCTGCCTCATCTAGTGATAATTCGACGGACTCGCCACCACGGCGCCATGCTAGGGTCCCTGGCAGGGCACGGGGCAGGCCACGTGCACGGCAGACAAGGCAGGAACCAAGGTTGGGTAGGTATGAAACATTTGCCTGGGAGGAAGGGACAGGGTTTCAGCCAAAGGTACCTGTGTTTGATGACAAACACAGGCATGCAGCCAGAATTCCCTTGCAATCCATCATTCCATCATCTACTTCTGTTGATTTTTTCATTGCTTTTTTCAAGACAGTCAAGGATTTCATTGTGAAAGAAGTAAAAGCAGTCAGGGAATTCTGCTGCAATTGGGGTGAAACATAAGAGAGAGTGCGAAAATGAAAGAGTGGACAGTGACGAATGTTAGCGAGATGTATGTTTTGTTAGCATTGACTATGTTGCTGCCTCACATCAAAAAGTATAATATTTATGACTTGGCTCGTGGATGAGTCTTCTTATGTTTGCGGGGCCAATGTATTATTTTATAGTATTTTTCGTGCATGTCATATGTAGAGCGAGTGTAGATGGATTGATGATAATCAGAAAACAGTTCCGCCAACACCAGTATGTTGAGAACTATAAACGGGTACTAAAATATGTGTATAAATACTTTCCTGTGCTTCTCCCTGACTGCCGATGCACTTTCTGTCTGAATTAATATACTTACAGAGAATGTGCATTTTACCTACGTAAGAATCTGCCCTGAAGAGTGCAGTCACTACATACTGGTAAGTATCAGTCCTTGCAGTTCCATAACAGGTGATGGGTGAATGACAGTACTTGGTAATAATCTAGAGATAAATATATAAACCCCCGAAGGTGAGACTAAGATCTATGGAAACTGGGAGACCCGGGTGGGTAAGATATCTTTGAGGGGGGGGGGGTTATGAAGTGTTTATTTTAATGTTTCTAAGAGTGATTTATTGGACTTTTTTTTTTTTTTTTTTGCCTTAGGTACAAGCCCGAGATGTGACCTATGGACTGCTGTCAAACTCGAGCATAACTATGCGAAATCACCCTTAGCTGAACTGTGATGTGATGAACATTTGGAAACACTGTGTAACCCGCACAAGATACCCATGATATTTTGCTTTAAATGTGCATACCCACTGTACCTAAATGATGCACAGTGCCTCATATGTCCAGGATTAGGATGTATGCAATAGGAAAACATTATTAACTAGAATGGCACTCAGTAGAGAGCATACCTCCGCCAAGGCCCAACATGCAGCTGGAAAAAGACTACCCCCCTATAAAAGCATATTTCAATCCTCTAGATCCGGAATTTTATATGGATCCACGCGAAACTGTGCACATTCGTAGATACCAACATCCTAAATAAGTCTGATTTTTTTTTTTCAACAAGATCCATGCAATATTCATTTAAAAATTTACGAAAATGTCGAAAAACGTCCTATTTCGCAGTGTTAGAGTGAAAAAAAAAAAATCCTGGATCTGCACCTTTATCCAGATCCGCACCGAAATTTATTAAGTCTGTTCTGGGCCAAGGGTCATTCTTCTACCAAGTTTCGTGGAAGTCCGTCCAGTAGTTTTTGTGTAATCTTGCTCACAAACCAACCAACCAACAAACGGACAGGGGTGAAAACATAACCTCCTTGGTGGAGGTAATAAATGTTTTCAAATGTTTCACTTTGTTTTGATATGTCCTTTATATGAAAAGACATTTCCTTAAACGGGAAATAATGGTGGGTGTTAATTACAGCTGTATAGTGATTATGACTGTAGTAAGAGAGATATAAAGAAAAAACAATTTGGGAGAAAACGAGAGAGAGAGAGAGAGAGAGAGAGAGAGAGAGAGAGAGAGTTTCGCTAGGTAAACGTTACTTGGGTGTGAAAAACTGATCAAGGCCACTCACTCACTTTAGAGTCGGCTTCCCCTCCGCCATTTACCCACTAAGTACGAGGTGGACGTGTGTGCTTTCGTGATTAAAACATCTTCAGCCTGCATAGATTTTGGGCAGGAGGTATGTGACCTAATAATCGGGGGGGGGGGACTGATTGTGGGCATGCCCAATTTTACACATACAATATTTGAGCATGCCCAATATTACACAGACAATATTGGGGCATGCCCAATATTACACAGACAATATTGGGGCATGCCCAACATTACACAGACAATATTGGGGCATGCTTAGTACTATACATGGATGGTAGGAGGACGGGGTCGAGGGATTGCCTGAGGGCATGCCCAGTACTACACAGGGGTGAGGGGAGGAGGGAGAGGATTGCTTGAGGGCATGCCAACGACTACGCGTGCATAGTCATGGGCAGGGTTGTACTACTAATGTCCGACCCAAGAACATTGTACAAGTCAGTATATAAGATGGTGTCGCTGCCTCTGAAAATGGTGCAGTTGCATCTATAAAGATGATGCACCTGCATTAATGAAGATGGTACACCTGTATCTTTAAAGATGGTGCATCTATGAGGATGGTGAAGCTGCATCTGTGAAGATAGTACACCTGCATTATGTGAAGATGGTACATGTAAAAAGATGGTGCTGCTGCATCTGTGAAGGTGGTGCAGCTGTTTCCTTGAAGATGATACATCTGCATCTGTGAAAATGATGAACCTACTTTTATGAAGACTGTGCATCTACATCAGCAAAGATGATGCACTTGCATCGATGAACATGTTGTACCTGCATCTGCGAAGGTGCAATTGCTTATATGACGGTGGTGCACCTTGATCTACGAATATGGTATACCTGCCTCTATGACGATTGTGCATCAATATCTATGAAGATGGTACACTTGCATCTAAATAGATGGTGTAGCTGCTTCTGAAGATGGTAGCACATCGTTGTGAATATAACAATAATACTGTAGTTTGAGGATTACTGTTAAAATTTTCTAATCCTGTCAATTCTTGGTCATCATTTTCATTTTGTTCTTGTAATTTCAGACGATTTTATCAACCTTGGGAATACCTCTTATACTAAAATTATGTGTAATGACTTCCGGACAATAATTCATTCCATAGTTTAATGTCATCGTATGATGAAAGAAACAATGAATGAAATAATGTCATCGACGTGAAGGAGTTTCTCAATTTACTGGTGGATAAATCTCAGGTCAGTTAAGTATTGTCAGTATTCATTTGTTTGTAATTTTTCACTTGGACTTTCACTTTATTTGGGTCGTGGGGTGTTTCGTATCAATATTAAGTGATGCTAAAAATATATACTGTATGTCTTACGCGTAGGAATGGCTCTAGAAAACTTGTGAATGTGGTCATTTAGTATAACATAGCAACCTCAGACTGAAGCGTCTTCAAGATGTAGTATTCGGCCACACACGTATATGAAGGATTATTGTATATGCATTTCCCCTTGAATATTGATCAGATACGACGTTCTTTAAGGTCCATTAACATTTTCACACAACAAAAGATGCTGTAACATACATTAACAAACTATGACCTGGGCTCTAGTACTGGATCATCAATGTTGAAAATGTTTTAGAGCTATTAATTTCATAACTTGCGTGATGGTATTAGAATGTGTATTAAGCGAAAGAGCAAAGAACTTTGTTTAAACACAATCGTATCTTCGCATTCACCCTTGGCTCAATAGGGATCAATATTGTGCTTGTTTTAATATAATTCTATTTCAATTACCTTGCTACTTTCTCTTCAGCTATATGGTGCAGCAGTACTAGGCTTTGCTGATAGAGACTATTATCATTGGTTTGGTGGGCTTCTAAGAGCATTTTCCTGACTTGTT
>JAGKTI010036190.1:0-11113 GCA_018397915.1 Birgus latro
TTGGTCTTTCACTTTCCATCCTCTCCACATGGCCAACCACCTCAGTGCACAGTGGGTAACCGAGTTCCGCGTAATGCGAGTCTAGCAATTCACAAGTTTAGCGGAGACTGCTAAAATATCTCCCTCTCATCATTAGCGAACACTTGCCTCATGTTCAGCAGTATTTTGCTAGCTAGAAGCCTCAGAACCTGATGCTTATTTGTTCTGCAGCCATAGGCCTATTTGTGACCTCTTGAGTGGGAACAGATGTTTCCAGATGTTCCCAACTTGTGACATATTTTGCAATAAGTTGCACAACAGATTTTGGTATGTACTAAAAAAAAAACACACACACTTCTTTAGCTTTCTTACAGAAAAAATTATAAATACCAAGTACTGATTGTGTAAATGGATAAAAAATAAAAAAAAGTGAGTACTTGGAAACCCTGTAATCAGCTTCAAGGATGCTTGGTTGCCTTCATCTACCTCCATCCTCAGTAAACGGACATGTAGTGATCAAGGATGAACAACAAACAGCAGTGCTGTATTGAAGTGTGTGACGATGCTGGGAAGAACAACTAATTGTGCTGTGTTCAGTAGTGGTCGGAAACCTTCTTCAGGCAATGGAAGTTGGCCAAAAAGGGTAGAGATGAAAAAAATGTTACTTAGTTTGAAAGAAAAAGATGAAATTTTGGATAAACTTGATTTGAGGTTAGGGCCAAGTGCGGTTGGAGAATTGTTTAAGATCACTGAATCAACAGCTCGTTAGCTGACCGAGATCTTGGCAATTGCCAAGAGAAACAACAACGCAGTCACTGAATGTGATCTTGATCTTGGATGGCGTTAAGCCTGTATTAAGTTTACCAAGAAAAGCGCTGCTGCAGATGAAGAATTGCACAGAAAAAAGATCAGTTCAAGACACCAAGCATTGATCACCCAGTACATGGCAAGCAAGGTACAAGCTACACTTCCAGTTCCTGTCCAGGATCAAGCTCCTGCCTGTGAAGACAATCAGGAGCATGATTCACTGTTTCTTGATGATGACCTTGAAGATATGGGTAATGATTTTGAAGGATTTGCTCTGAGGGATCCTTCACTAGGTGCTGAACGATGATAAACACTCGGCAAGGTGGGGGGACGAGTCGGGTGAGCTAAGTGAGTGGAAATGATTACCATTGATTTTGTCCATAAGATTTTTTTTTTATTACTTATGAGTTTTTTTTTAATTAATTATTTGAGAGGACCATGTGGAGTCACATGGAGAGACAGACTGACAGATGAGGAAGTGAAGGAGCATTGTGGTGTGAATGTGGATGTGATAGGAAGCGTTAGGAGAAACACATTAAGGCAGTTTGGGCATGTGGAGAGGATGGAGAGTGAGAGAGTGACGAGGAGAGTGTATGTGAGTGAGGTGGAGGGGAGGAGAGGGAGGGGGAGGCTGAGGATGAGATGGAGGGATGGAGTGGAGAGGTATATGGGAGAGGGGGGTATGAGCTGGAAGCAGGGCAGTGAAATGGCGGGGGCCAGAGCGACATGGAGGCAATTTGTTTTTGGCCACCCCGTACGGGATTGAGGCTTCTGGCAATAGATAGATAGATAGTAGTTTTATTGTGTCAAAACCTTGCTTAAATTTGACTGTTATGCAATAAATTTCTTATAGTTGCCTCTGAGAAAAGAAGGGGGAGTGTTTGGCTGAATCGGTAGAGAGGAGACCTGCACTCCTAATGGACCAAGGATGGAATCCCAGCTGGGGCAGGGAACAGTTTAGGGATTTGAATTTCATAAAAGCAGACTCTACTGATCTACCAGAAGGCCCTCCGACATGTTGTAAAAATCTATCTATCTATCTATCTATGGCCCGATGCCCTAATCCCGCAAAGGGTGGCCGCAGACAAAATGCCTCCAAGTGGCTCTGTCACCCACCATTTGCCTACCCTTCCCCCAGCTCACTCCCCCCTCCCTCATATACCTCTCAACTCCATCCCTCCACCTCATCCTCGGTCTTCCCCTCCCTCCACCCTACCTGCATACACCCTCTTAGTCAGTCTTTCATTTTCCATTCTCTCCACATGTCCAGACCACCTCAGGGTACTTCTCTTAATCTTCTCAACCACATCCACATCCACTCCACAATGTTCCTTCACTTCTTCATTCATCAACCTGTCCCTCCATGTCACTCCACATGCTCCTCTCAAGTAACTCATTTCCACTGCTCTCACTCTTGACTTGTTACCATCTAGCAAGGTACATACCTCGCTTCCATAAGTCAGGGTAGGGATCATGCAGTGACTTCTTGACTTCCATACTCACCTCCCTATTTCTCATCACCCGTTTCAGTGAACCAACAGCCTTCCTTCCCTGCTGTACCCTTTCAAGTATTTCATCCCCCAAACTTCCATCCTTACTCATCACACTACCCAAGTACTTGAGTGCACTCACACTCTCCATATCCTCACCATCCAACCTCACTGTGCATTCTGTGACTTCATTCCTCTCAAACACCATAACTTTACTCTTGTTTACATTGACTTTCAGATTCCTCTTCTTACACACTGTCCCAGATTCATTCACCAAACCATGCAACTCCCATTCATCTTCACTCAACAATACTGTATCATCAGCAAATAACAACACTGGAATCTTCCACATCTCACCCTCATTCATTAGAGCCACTCCCACATCTTCTGCCCTACCTTGCACCTCCTTTACAACCCCATCCATGTATATATTAAACAGCCATGGAGACATCACACAACCCACATTCAGATCAAAGAACTCACTCAGTTCACCATCCATTCGCACAGTAGCCCTAGCTCCTTCATACATACTCTTCACAGCATTCAACAATTTCCCCTCCACTCCATATATTCTTAATACCTTGCACACACCTTGCCTATCTATTCTGTCATAAGCTTTCTCCAAGTCCATGAAGGCAGCATACACTTTCTTTCCCTTCTCTAGATAGTTCTCCACTAAAAATCTTAGAACAAATATCTGATCTACACACCCTTTTCCCTTCCTAAGTCCCCCTTGTTCTTCTCCAATTAACTCCTTTGTTATACAGTATGCCTAACCCTGTCAATAAGTATTCTACCATATATCTTTCCAGTCACACTAAGAAGGCAAATACAGCGCACCCCCACACAATGCGAACCAACACAGTGCGAATCACCTACAGTGCGAGGTCAACCCAGAAAATGCTTATTTTTATTGAATGCAAAATCAGCGAATCATACTTCCCAACATGTGAATCGGCTGTATGATTCCAAGGCAAAAATGGACTTCCTGCCATTACTATGACTATCAGGCTGGACATTGTGAGCCAGTCACATGAAGGCAGGTGGCTGGCAACTAAGCCAGGATCAAAATGGTGGAAAGCTGGCCAGCTGTCTGCATGCCATCTACCAACTTTCCTGGGTAAACAGATGCTTCTCCACATTGCCGTGAGAACCCATGTTGTGCCTGGCATCCTGTGGTCCATTTTAGCATCATAGCAGTCCCCACCTGTTCATCATGGTCTCAGCTGTCAACTTTGAAGGCTTTATGGCACCTCCAGGAGACCTCAGCAGTGACAGCGAGAGTGACAACGGGGCTCCCCACCCCGGGGGGCAAAAGTAGACTCCCCGAGCCTTGGATTCCCACCCCCCTCCCTTCTTAACAAGCCCAGAAGTCAAATAAAGGTACATAGTGTACTATTCGTTGTATTATTTGTTGGTCCAACTAGAAGTACTATTAGACAAAGTATCAGCAGAGTACAGTAGGCTGGAAGGGGACCTGAAGATCAAGCCCTGGGTGGGCTGTCCACTGTATACCATTTTTTCCATAAGTTCTTTGGTTCACACAATGCGAAATCGTAGAATGCGAGGGTTTCTACCGCCCATAAACTCGCATTGTGTGAGGGTGCTCTGTACCCCTGTGGTTACCACATACTTGTCTTTCCCCTTTTCCTTTTTATAAACAACAATTATACCTGATTTCCAGTCCTCTGGAACCCTTCCCTCTTCCCAAGCCAATCTACACAACTTCCATATCCATTCCACAACAATCTCACCCCCATACTTCAGCATTTCACCACACACTGCATCAATTCCTGGGGCCTTTCCCATTTTGATCTTCTTCATTGCTTCCACTACTTCTGCCTTACTGATCTCTTCCTCCCTCCTCCCACCTCTTCTTCTCCCAGCCATTCCCCAACCACTCATACTCGCACTGCTCTCACTCTCTACATTCAACAAATCCTCAAAGTGCTCCTTCCATCTCCTCAATTTCTCTCTCTTCTCCACCAGCAATCTATTATTCCCATCTTTCACTCCCCTACAATTTCCCTTTTCACACTGTCTTACTCTCGTAAAAATACCATCGCTAATATCAGTACAGCTGTCCTGCATGAGACAGCCCTAGCATGTATTCATTATGGACGGCGGGTGTTAGCACCGAAGTGGTGACGGTGTGGAAATGTGTATTAGGACTACAGTACTGGGCTTTGGGGCAGGCTTTGAAGCCTTTTCCCACAGTAAGAAAAAAAAGAAAAAAAATCTGAATCTCCTTTCCTATCCTAGGGCAGGGTGGGAGGGGGGGGGGAATGCCACTAGTTACAAGGAACTGGTGGGGTGAAATGGGATGGTGACCATAATGCTTTCAGTGTATGAAAATACAGTACAGGCATACCCTGATTTTACGAGCTAATTGGTTAGGTAAAACCCCATCATTAGGCGGTGTATCATATATCAGGGTGCTTTTAACATGTTTTTCAATGTGGACCAGAGTGAAGAGAGCGTTGGATGCAAGAGGGTTGTCCGTTGAGCAAGGAAGAGTGGCTCTGCTTGATAGAAATGAATGGAGAGAAATTGTGAATGAATAAATGATGACGCAGCCCTGAGGGGATATTCTCCCGCATTTTGTCTGATCAGCTGATCAGGTCAGGTGCAGGTAAGGGGTGGGTCCATTACGATGTGGTTGGGGTAAACCAGCTTTTCTGTCGGGCCCTGCTGCGGATGTCACTGACTGCATTGCGTAGTTGACCCTTGTGCGGTGTGGTGCGGTGAGGATCTGTCCCTTCTCCCCTTTGGGGTTAAGATGCAAATGAATGTATTTGAGTGGATGAGTAAATTGGAAGTGTGTTGACCTGTCTCAGCTACCTCCCTTTTCTTGGGGGAAGCAGCCTAGGTATATAGATAGATAGATAGGGATTCCCCCCAAACCAAGTCCAAAACCCATCCAGATGAACCCCAAAACAAGTTTAAAGGCAATCTAAATGGCATAACAGCTGTCAAGGAAGCTAACCTAAACCTAACATAACTGTAAATAACTCACTAAAAGCAACAAATAAAGCATTAAAATCTTAAGGAATAGGTTAGAAAATATCAAACACCTCTCATCCCTTCTTGTAAGTCCATGTCCGGTCCTGGTCATCATCTTTGCTATCCCCCCCGAAGCTAGGGGACATGTGGTGCTCCCTAACACTCAATCCTCCTCCTCAAAGCCCTCAAACCCCATCTCCAGGGGAGGGTCAGAGGGGGGTGGCAATGGAGTGCGATGCGATGAATCAGGCGGAGGCGATTGAGTGCAATGCGATGACTCAGGTGGAGGCGATGGGGTGTGATGCTCTGGCTCATGCAGTGGCGATGAGGTGCAAAGCAGTGGCTCTGGGGATGGGGATGGAATGCGATGCAGTGACAGAGGAGGTGGTGAGGGAGACAGCTGCAATGACCGGTGAGGTGGCGAGGGAGACCGCTTCGATGAATGATGAGGTAGTGATGGAGTCAGTTGCAGTGGCTCACGTCGTGGCAAGGGAGACAGAGACAGTGGCTGAGGTGGTGTGGGAGATGGAGGGCGAGACGAGGAAGGCAGCGATGGAGTGGCAAAGTGCCTTAGTGGAGACATAGGTGACATGGGAGATGTGGTTCGGCTGGAGGTTAGGTCCAGTACAACGGGCCGAGCACTTCCTCAGCGGGAGGTGTCCCTTGGTGTTTCTCCACTGGTTGAAGGTTGGGGAGATGCTCTGCTGGTTGAAGGCTGGGGAGATGCTCTGCTAGTTGAAGGCTGGGGAGATGCTCTGCACGTCGAGGGCTGGGGAGATGCTCTGCTTGTCAAGGGCTGGGGAGGTCCTGTGTGACTTGCTGGGTGTGGTAGGGGTCTGCTTGAAGAAGATTGTGATTGTAGTCTGCCTGGCCACCCTCTTCTCCTTCTCCAGCATCGTCCTGTAGACTTTCATCCCCTCCTCGAGCCGATTAGCTGTGTCCCTGCATTGTCCTGTGAGGGGGTCGTGCATCCGCATAAGGTCAGTTATCTCGTCCAGCTTCGTTAGCATCTCCTTTAGGATTTTGGTATTCAGAGCTCAGACCTCAGGCATGACCTCCTCCTCCTCTGCCTCTTGGTGCACCCGCTGAATCTCCATATTGAGCAACTCCTCGTTGCTAAGCTCTTCCCTGTGGCTTTCGGGAACCTCCTCCACGTCATCCTTGTCAACCTCCCTGAAGCCTGCCTCGTGCGTCAATTTGACTATGTCCTGCCGCTCATGCTGAATGGGCAGAGCTTGCACGCTCTTGGGGAAGCCGGTGTAGGAGTGCATGCAGGGCCACAGCTTGCGCCACACACTGTTTATCGTCGCCTAACTAACCTCACTCCACGCTGCAGTGATATTCTCTAGGGCGTGGTATATTAGGGTGTCTTATTAACCTGTTGAGAGCGATAGGCCTCATTTGAGACTTATCAGAGTTGAAAGCGATAGGCCTCAAATTAGCCCGATTTTCAAAGGCGTACCCAAACCGCGCCACCAGGAGCAGGTGGCTGAAATTTGTATGGGAGATAGTGGTAGGTGGCAACTCTTGATACCACCCACGCAGTGCCCCATATATGCTCAAAATACGCACTCGAGGCGGACACAGTGGAGTGTGCGCGAACGTAAACTTTCCTCTCGTGATGCACCAGGGCACCACACTAGGCGCTAGGGGATCTGCACACACGCACATGAGAGAGAGAGAGAGAGAGAGAGAGATGGGATCTGCACACACACACACACACACACACACACACACGAGAGAGAGAGAGAGAGAGAGAGAATTACGAGTAAATTGCATAATAAATGTATGCTTTTTTGGCACTGCATAAGATAATTTTTCATAGTTTGAGAGAGAGAGAGTTACAAGTAAATTGTGTAATAAATGTATGCTTTTTCGGCAGTGCATAAGGTAATTTATCGTAGTTTGAAAGAGAGAGAGAGAGAAAGAGAATAAATACAGGAATGACAGAACCAGCATCCCTTCAAATGACAGATAAGGCATAACATGTGCCCCTTGTTCTTTCTTTCATTCTCCAATCCCTCCCTCCTCTCTCGGAGAGAGAGAGAGAGACAGAGAGACAGAGAGAGTTACGAGTAAATTGTATAATAAATGTGTGCTTTTTTGGCAGTGCGTAAGGTAATTTACCGTAGTTTGAGAGAGAGAGTTACAAGTAAATTGTATAATAAATGTATTCTTTTTCGGCAGTGTGTATGGTAATTTACCGTAGTTTGAGAGAGAGAGAGAGAGAGAGTTACAAGTAAATTGTATAATAAATGCATGCTTTTTCGGCAGTGCGTAAGGTAATTTATCGTAGTTTGAGAGAGAGAGAGAGAGAGAGAGAATATATACAGGAATGACAGAACCAGCATCCCTTCAAATGACAGTTATGGCATAATATGTGCCCCCTTTTTTTCTCTCATTCTCCAATCCCTCCCTCCTCTCTCGGAGGGAGAGAGAGAGAGTTACGAGTAAATTGTATAATAAATGAACGCGTTTTCGGCAATGTGTAAGGTATTTTACCGTAGTTTGAGAGAGAGAGAGAGAGAGAGAGAGAGAGAGTTACAAGTAAATTGTATAGTAAATAGGTAATTTACCATAGTTTGAGAGAGAGAGAGGGAGAGAGAGAGTTACAAGTAAATTGTACAGTAAATAGGTAATTTATCATAGTTTGAGAGAGAGAGAGAGAGTTACAAGTAAATTGTATAATACAGTATGACCTCACTACAACGGACTTCAATACACCGGAAGTCGCTTTTTTTGGAGTCAGGAAGCCAACCGGAATTATGTCTTATATATCAGAAAAACTCCGAAAAAGCTAGAAGCGGTCCGGACTGCCTAACCTCACGGCGGGGTGGCCATATTGTCGGCGCGGTTTGCGTGTTCGTGCATTGGTTGGCGGTGGGCTGGCAGCATAGCTATTGTTCTAAGTGTACATACAGTACAGTATTTGAAGTGTTTATAATTAAAATATACCCTTAATGTTCTTTCTAAATGCTAAAAAATTAGAAAAGGGGTCTGAATTAATATTAAGACAACAAGCTTTAATCATTAAACACGGTGAGTGGTGTGTGTTCAAGCTTCAGTTCGTGGTGAACTGGCGGCGTCACTATTTTTCCTCCACATCATTTCCCCTCAACGTCATTTTCCCTAAGTCCCTGATATACTGCTCGACAGTGATGAATGATAAGTGAAATATACAGACAGAGTGAGCGTATTTGTTTGTAAGATTGTAAAAATTAAGGTGTATAAAGTGTACAGTACAGTATTTGAAAAATTCTTAAAATTAAGTACACCACACAGCAAACACACGGTACATACAGTAGAGTATTTTAAGTGTTTATAATTAAGTTATACCCATAATGTTCTTTCTAAATGCTCAAAAATTAGAAAAGGGGTCTGCATTAATATTAAGACTGTGTGTGTGTGTTCGTGCGTCGGCTCGTGGTGAGCTGGTGGCGTCGCTATTTTTCCTCCACGTCATTTTAAATGCTCAAAAATTAGAAAAGGGGTCTGCATTAATATTAAGACTGTGTGTGTGTGTTCGTGCGTCGGTTCGTGGTGAGCTGGCGGTGTCACTATTTTTCCTCCACGTCATTTTCCCCCATCGTCATTTTCCCTAAGTCCCTGATATACTGCTTGACGGTGATGAATGATAAGTGAAATATACAGACAGAGTGATCATATTTGTTTGTAAGACTGTAAAAATTAAGGTGTATAAAATGTACTTGAAAAATGCTTAAAATTAAGTACACCACACGTGTACACACTCACGGTATGGGCTACACCTCCGATTCCCATCCACAATTCAGCTCTTTAAGTGAAAACAATTGAGACAGTGATTCACTGTTCCTCGATGATGACCCTGAAGATAATGGGAAATGATTTTGAAGGATTTGCTCTTAAAAATCCTGCGTCAGGTGCTAAAAGATGATAAAACCAGGCAAGGTGGGTGTGCAGAGATAGCAAAGGGAGTGTGAATGGTACTGTAAGAAAATTGTTTTTTATTTTTTGATTATGAATTTTATTGTGTCATGCAATAAATTATTTATAGCTGAATATGAGAAAAAAATAAGAGGCAAATGAGATATTACCACAAGTCAAAATGGACTGGTACTGTGTTGTTGAGCGAAGACGAAGGGGAGCTGCAAGGCTTGGTAGATGAGTTTGGGAGAGTGTGTAAGAAACGGAATCTAAAGGTGAATGTAGGGAAGAGTAAAGTGATGGTCTTCGAGAGAAGTGAAGCCAGTGAATGTACAGTGAGATTGGATGGGAAGTATATGGAGAATGTAAGTGAATTTAAGTACTTGGGCAGTGTGATGAGTAAGGATGGAAGTCTGGAGGGTGAAGTGCTCGAAAGGGTGCAGCAGGGAAGGAAGGTTGCTGGTTCATTGAAAGCAGTGATAAGAAACAGGGAGGTGAGCATGGAAGTGAAAAAGTTTTTACATCACAGTATTGTGATGCCAACTCTAACATATGGAAGTGAAGCTTGGACCCTGTTGGAAGGACAGAAGTCGAGAGTGAGAGCAGTGGAAATGAGTTATTTGAGAGGAGCATGTGGAGTCACATCGAGAGACATACTAACAAATGAGTAAGTGAAGGAGCGTTGTGGTGTGGTTGAGGACGTGATGGGAAGCGTTAGGAGAAACACGTTAAGGTGGTTTGGGCATGTGGAGAGGATGGAGAGTGAAAGACTGACGAGGAGAGTGTATGTGAGTGAGGTGGAGGGGGCGAGAGGGAGGGGGAGGCCGAGGATGAGATGGAGGGATGGAGTGGAGAGGTATATGAGAGAGGGGGGTGTGAGGTGGGAGCGTGGTAGTGACATGGCAGGGGACAGAGTGACATGGAGGCGATTTGTTTGTGGCCACCCCGTCCGGGATTGAGGCGTCTGGCAATAGATAGATAGATACAGTAATCCTTTTACTATTCAGACGCCCAGTATTCGGACATCGTGGGCTGTCCGACCCCCAAAATGCCCAAAAATTCGAAAAAATCGGGGGGAAATCCGATTTTTTTGGACCGCGTCAGTTTGAATTTCCCGCGCGTGCCGATAGGCTGTGTTTTCGCGCGTCACGCCTGTCTGTCTGTCTCATTTCACACTCCGCTCGTGGCTCGTAAACTCGCTTTGAAAATGGCGGCTGAAGTGATTGGTTTTGTGGAGATACCCTACCTCCTGCAGGGCTTGATGCTGCTCTTCACCTTCTTCATCATGTGTGTGATAATGGCCCCACCACCTGAGTACAGGAAGAAAGTGGTTCTGACTCTGGAGAAGAAGAGGGAGTTGTATTGGAGAAGGTGGACTCCGGGTGCCCGACATCACAGATCCTGTGTGAATTCAACCTCCCTCGCTCCACTTTGTTTGATATCAAGAAGTCCCAAGACAAACTACAGCAGTACACAGGTGATTTCGCTTCGAAGACCAGACAAAACGTGGAGAGGAAGGTGCTGTTTACTCCTAAGTATGCTGAGATTGAATAAATTCTCCAGGACTCATCACTAAACCACACGGGAATTTACTGTTATATACAGTGCAGTGAAGTGATGTGATGCAAGGTATGCGAAAGAAAACGTTGTGGAAAGTGCTTGTGAGAAGTGCTGGTGAGTGTAAAGTGCACCGAAAGTGCTAGGGTGTGTCAGGTGCAAGGTCGTACTGTCAGAGTTTGAGATGATCGAGCGGGTTATATATCAGGATGGCGGCTACATTCTGGTAAGTACCCTAACTTCATCAAAATTCCTTGTTTTGTTCTTTCCATATCATTAATCTCATGCATAAACTGTGTGAAAGATGATTTCCATAATGATTGTCATGTCTAACCTGTTTTCATCATGCTGTAAATGGGTTAAAAAATTACCCT
>JAGKTI010036191.1:0-11113 GCA_018397915.1 Birgus latro
AGTTTTGAGTCCCTTGTTGTTTATCATGGTGCTTGAAGCCCTCTCACGTGACTTCAGAGATGGACTCCCATGGGAGATGTTGTATGCTGATGATTTGGTGTTGATTGCAGAGAATGAAAAGGAGGCGGAGGAAAGATTTAAGAAGTGGAGAGATGGTATGGGGTACAAGGGCTTAAGGGTAAATGCAGATAAAACAAAAGTAATGATATCTAGGGTTGGTGGCGGTACAATCAAAGGAGAGGGAGAGTGGCCATGTGCAGTTTGCCACAAGGGTGTGGGAAGTAATTCCATCTTGTGTAGTGTTTGTGATAAGTGGGTGCACAAGAGATGTAGTGGTATTAGAGGTAGACTGCGAGATGATGCTGATTTCATGTGTGCGGCGTGTCAGGGAGAGCAGGTGGAGATTGTTAGGCGTGAGAGGGTTGAACTTGTAAGTGAGTCTCTTGAGTGTGTGGAGGAGTTTCATTATTTGGGAGACATGTTATGTGCCGGAGGTGGGGCTGGAGTTAGCTCGGTTGCTAGGGCGAGAAGTGGTTGGAAGAAGTTCAGGGAGCTGTTGCCTCTCCTGACATTGAGAGGACTCTCCTTACGTGCTAAGAGGTCTTTGTATGCAGCATGTGTTAGGAGTGTGATGCTGTTTGGTAGTGAGACCTGGGCAGTAAAGGAAGAGGATATTCGCAGGTTTAAACGTACAGAAATGACAATGATTAGGTGGATGTGCAGTGCATCCCTGCGTGCAAGGCCTGAGGGGGCTGGGTTTACGATGGAAGAGTTGAGAGGTAGGATGGGACTGGAGTGTATTGGTGTTGTGATGAGGAGATATAGGCTGAGGTGGTTTGGACATGTGGAGAGGATGGGGGATGATAATTGGGTACAGAGGGTGAGAGGTGTTAATATTGGAGGAGGGGTAGACCGAGAAAGACATGGGACGAGGTCATTAACCCCTTCATTACCGCGCCTCCCACCCCCAGCCGCCCTGCTCTCCCTCCGTCAAACCGAATTCCCGGAAATTCATGTGTGTGCGTGGGGGGTGATCGTTTATCATAAGTGCGCTGTTTTTCATTTTATATTACTTTTATATTCTCAAGTACATGTTGACCACCAGGTACACTGTGCATGATTTGAAATACATTTCCTATAGTAGTATACATGTAGGGATATATATACTTTACTAAACTTTCATTGTTCCTATAAATATAGACATTACAGACATAAAAAGGTATATACAGTACTCATATGTTGCTCCTCGTGGCGTTGATACACTGCAGGATGTACGTTGGGAAAGTCCAGGTGAAGTGTAGGTAGTGGAGGTGGCCTTTGATCTGCAAATGGATCCAACAAGAGGGTGAAGGCAGGTCCTCAGGGACTCTGCAACAATGGCGAGCCTACAGGGCTGGGATTTGAGCAATTATCTATCTCGCTTTCATCACTCGTACTCTCGCTGTCACTGTCGTTTTCTGGTATATAATCATCGTCTGACTCACTCACTGATGTCTGATTGAGTTTCATTGTCGTCAGACTCATCTAACTCACTAGCAAGCTTTGTATCAAATTCGTCATCAGTATCAGATGACGCCGTGATCACGCAAAAACAGCCAAAAAAAAAAAACACAGTCACAGCATGCAGCTTGGGGGATACTGAGGGGTTGCGGGTGAGAACTGGCTGCTGGTTGGTTGTGGGGCCTAGGAGGGTGGTTGTCATTGTAACCACGTGCTGATATGCCTAGTGCAACTATTTGTTTATATCATACCATATAGGTCTATATATATGCCCAAAACATTTGAAATAATAAATCATATCCAAAATACCCAAATGATGTCAATCATGGCCTGGCATGGACTCTGATATGGCCATGGCATGGCCATGACAAGGAGAATGACGTCAGAGTCAAGTTGCCAGTTCTTACAACCCAAGTCTCTCTAGTAACCCCAAAACCAACACTCCTACCCTCCTATACCTCCCTGTGCTTATCAGGTTTACCACCATAAACCTTACAATTATCAGTTCCTCGCCAGAACTTTTTCTAGGTTTACAAGCATAAACCTTATCGATTTCGGTAATGAAGGGGGTTAAGTGTGACTTAAGGGTTAAGGAACTGAACAGGGAGGCTGCCAGGGACCGAGCAGCATGGTGAGCCGCCATTAGGTGACCAAGGCCGACGCATGCAAGCATGTTGGAGCCTTCAAAAACTAAATGAAACGAGTGGGAGACCTTCCTCTACCTGCTGTCAAGCAGGGATACCGCCTGGCCCCAACTGACCCCCCCTCCTCCCCACACTGGACAATTCACAAGTTAGCAGGAACCTGGCCAGTAAAGGTATGTTACCCCACGGTCTCTCCAATGACGAAATTCACAGTGAAAGTGATTCCTGAGGTGGAGGACAAAGAAACAAAGAAGCTAGAGGTAGAAACAAACAGAAGTGATGAGGTGGTAATGTCATAAAGGAAGGTGCCATATACTTGGGTTTTGGGTGAGTGAACAATGCTTTTATCGCTATATTATTGTGTGAAAACCAATATAGACTTGTACTACACATAAATTCGTACCAAATAAGTAAATAAAGTAATCCCTCCACTATCCGACGTAATAGAGCCAAAGGCATGTCCGGACAGTGGTCTTGTCCGGATAGTGGGCCTGAAGCTCCAGCACTGGTCATTCATGACCCTAACCTAACCTAACCTAAATCAGAAAACCACCTACCTACCTCCCTGCTGGACATGCATAGCACATATTTAAGTCCCCTTTCACATAAATAATGCACACAAAGCATGAATTAACTGAATTTTAACCAAAAAATTATGATTTAGAGGTGAGTAAGGCATAGGTAATCACAACTTGCTAGCAAGTGTAAGTATCAGACATGGAAATCACTATGAAAATCACCCTTTCTCACACCATATGCATTGAATAATGGACACAAAGCTTGAATTCATTGAATTTTAACCCAAAAATGATGATTTTGAGGTAAGTAAGGCATAGATGTTCATGAGTTGGCAGCTTAGTGTAAATAAGTATCGGATGTGGCAATCACTATGAAAATCATCATTTCTCATATCTTATGTACTAAAATATGGGATACAAAGCATCAAATAAATAAATTGTTACCAGAAAAAGAGTTAGGTATGGCAAAGGTGTTCACTGTTCATCAACAGCACCAGTCATTTTTGACCCTAACCTAACCTATCCTAAATCAGAAACCACCTACCTACCTCCCTACCGGACATGCATAGCACTTAATTAAGACCCCATTCACATAAATAATTGGCACAAAGCATGAATTAATCGAATATTAACCCAAAATTGATAAATTTGAGGTGAGTAAGGCAAGGTGTGTTCACGAGTTGGCAGCTTAGTGTAAGTAAGCATCGGACGTGGCAATCACTATGAAAATCATCATTTCTCATATCTTATGCACTAAAATATGGGATACAAAGCATCAGATAAATAAATTGTTACCAGAAAAAGAGTTAGGTGTGGCAAAGGTGTTCACTTCACCAACACCACCGGTCATTCTTGACCCTAACCTAACCTAAATCAGAAAACTACCTACCTACCTCCCTACTACCAACTCCTCAGGCTTGGTAATCCATTGCTCATCACCAACATAGGGCTTAACCTTTTCTGCCGCTCTTTGGATGACTGTGTCAGAAAATAGTTCTACCAGAACATAGGCACTACCTCCTCTAATCACTTCTCGCTCTTTGTAAGGACCCTTCCACAGTACATTGAGTTTATGGCTGGTTCCAGGCAAAACAGTTTCACATTTGACCCAAGCCAAATCGTTCACCTTCAACGCTTGGTTACGTCACCACTGATTAGCCACTTCCCTATATTTCCGGGCCATACGGCAATGTGTCGACTGGAGCACTTCGTGAGCTGCTGCTATACCTTCAGGATCGCTGGCAACTTCAGTAACCTGGGCACCCACGTGTCGAGAAGCATGGCGATTGTAGAAAGCAAAATAAAGTTGCTGGCCTGTAGTGGTGTGAACTGCAGTATTCATGATCCATTGACATTGACCTAGAAACTGGGGCCAGCGGAGTGGATAGCCTTTACACAGGGATCGTAGTATGGACTTCAGTGTACGTTCATCCTCTCCGTGACACTGTTGCCTCAGGGATGGTAAAGGGTAGTATAGACGGTATTGATGTGGTATTTCCGACAAAGGGTCTGAAAAACTTGTGAGCGGAACTCGGCCCCATTGTCCATGAGCAGGGCCTTGGGGACCCCAAAGTCAATGACAAACTGGTGAAACTTCTCTGCAACTTTTGTCCTGAGCGCGAAGAATTTCACAAAGCGAGAATAGTGGTCTATAACAGTCAGTACATAACGGCACCCGTGGGATCCAGCAAGCATGTCAGTTAAATCAATACTAACCTTCTCCAGGGGCTTATCAACTGATGGTAACTCCTGCCACTCCTGCTGGAGGCCACGTGTTCCTTTCGTTTGCTGACAGACTATGTAATTCCTAACACACTGAACTACCTCGGAATAGGAGTTAGGTATATAGAAATACTCCTCTACTGGGATCCAGCAAGCATGTCAGTTAAATCAATACTAACCCTCTCCAGGGGCTTATCAACTGATGGTAACTCCTGCCACTCTTGCTGGAGGCCACGTGTTCCTTTTGTTTCCTGACAGACTATGCAATTCCTGACACACTGAACTACCTCGGAATAGGAGTTAGGTATATAGAAATATTCCTCTACTTTCATCATAGTTTTAAATTGATCCAAGTGGCCTGAGAGCATTACATGAGCATATTGCAAGGCTTCCTTCTTAAGCGAAGAGGGTATTACTAACACATAATGGATGCTTCTGTCGGTTTAAGTTCTGATATAATACGATACTCCCTCCTCCAAAGCAAATTGGTCAATAGTACACTTAGAGAAGCAATTTCTCGGGATGTCTCCTCCTTCTAGGTAATCGATCATTTCCCTCCACCGGGTCTCTTGACGTTGTAATTCGCGCACTTCCTCTTTCGTTTTATCAAGGATGGTAGACTCTCCTGCATATAACGTCTTGTTAATACAGAAGCAATAGATTCGCCATGGGGGAAGCGTAGTTTCAATATAAAGATAAATACCAACGTGATCAGGAACATCTTTAATAGTTAAATCATAGTACGCACTGACCGCGACAATAAATCGGCAACTACATTGTGCTTGCCTTGGGTATATTCAATCTCGTAGTGGTAATCTCGCATTTCTAATATCCTCCGGTTGAGTCGCGAAGACTTGGTTTTCCTTTTGAAGATGCTAGTTAACGGTTGGTGATCTGTCCGAATTAAAAACTTTGTGCCTCAAAGGAAATTATGGAAATTACGACATGCCAGGACAATTGCCAAGGCCTCCCGATCAGTGTTTTAGTATCTAGTCTCGGTTGATTTGAGTTTTTTGGAAAAGTACCCTATCACTCCAGATTTGCCATCAGGTTGCATTTGACTTAATACAGCGCCTACATGGTACTTACTAGCGTCCGTGGTAAGGATGTACAACTGGTCCCTTTGCGCTTTTACCAGGATGGGAGCTTCCACTAATTTGGCCTTCAGCTTTTCGAAAGAGTCTTGGCATTCATCCATCCACACGAAAGGATGATTATTTTTGGTCAAATCTGTGATAGGCTTGGCTATTTTTGCGAAACTAGGAATGTGTTTGTGGTAGAAACCGACCATACCCACGAATCTTCTAACTTCTTTAACGGTCTTCGGCGGTTTCATCTTCATCACAGCTTCTACGTTTGCAGGATCGGGCCGACATCCGCGTTCAGAAATGACGTGGCCCAAGAACTTCACTTGTTCCTGGCCAGATGAGCACTTGGTGAAGTTAAGTTTAACACCGGATTGTGTAAGCTGCATGAAGAGCTTGTCCAGATGTTCAATCAGCATATCATAGTCAGGGGCCCACAGTATGATGTCATCCAAATAGTTCTTCACCCAGCCTTCCTTGACTAATGGGGCTAGCACAGAAGACATTTGGTGAGAAAAGATGGCGGGGCTCACGCTTAGTCCAAACGGCAATCTTCTAAAGCAGTACAGAGCTACTCCTCCACTGAATGTAGTGATGTCTCGACTGGCCTCATCCAACATAACTTGATGGTAAGCATCCTTCATATCTATGGTTGCATAGTATCGGTGACCAGCAGCATTCTCCACTAATTCTTCTAGTCTCGGCAGTGGATATACATCTGTGGCTAGGTGGGTGTTGACTCCTCAATAATCTAGACACATCCTCTTACTGCCGCCAGGTTTAGAAACTAATACAATAAGACTCAACCATGCTGCTGATGACGGTTCAATAATGCCCTTTGCCTTCATATCGTCAAGCATCTCGGCAATCACTCCTTTGGCCAATTCGGGATATCTATACGTCGGACAATGCACTGGGGTTGGGTCTTCAATCAAGATGTGTGTGGGCGGTACCTTTATTAGACTTAATTCATTCTTGTCAAGGATAAAAGCTTCATGATGGTGTATCAAGGCTTCAAACAACTGGTCTCCCTGTTCTGAGGTCAGGTGTGTGTCCAATTCCCTTGTTCTAGCAGCTTCTCCAGGTTCGCACGTCGGTCTGTATCCTCCGGTAGAAATTCATTTGATGGAACTAGGTCATTCACCAGAGTTGTTTGTATTTGGCAGACATCCAGGTCAGGTTCAGCTTCAAGTTTTTCATATGTGCCCAAATAGGTACCTGGTTTCATAACTTGATGTACTCTTTGCTGGTTTCTCACAGGCCACGAAATTGTCACATCAGCGTCCACCCGAGCACAAAAAGGTAATACTTGCCTTGTGGGTGACTGCTTGGGTGTGATTATTAGGATGTCTCCTCCATTGGCACTAACCGGGACTTGGATCATTTCTCCCATGTGTGGTGGTATGGTCACTGTAGTGTCCAACCTCACATAGTTGACTGCAGCTCCTGGTGTGTGTTCACTTTTCACTTCTTCAGGAGTAACCTTTTTTACCTTTACACTCCTGGTCTTCACATGTCGTACAGGATAACTCGTATCTCCCCACTGTACTATTTATTCGGCATGATTCCACTTCAGTGGTGCTTGGCAAAGGATGTCCGTTCCCAGCAACATATCCACGTCCAAGTAGGAATTTGGCACTACGGGAATCCATTTCTCGATGTCTTTATTACACCCAATGGAGACAGTGAGTTTGGCACTACCCAAAACTCTTAGTGAAGTGCCCGTAACTCCAGCGAGATTTGGTACCTGCCTCCTCTGGTTGCAGTCAACCTTCAATTTGCTGATAGTTGCGGCCCTAACTAAGGTAATCTGACTTCCGGTATCAATGAGAGCTTGAATCACTTTGCCATTCACTGGCACGGAAATCGTAGGTGAACCCTGGTTGACTAGTCAGATGGAAGCTGACACGTTCGGTTTTCCGGGGCATTTGGGTCTACCTCTCCGACAACCTGGTCGCAGGCAGTCAAAACATGTTCCAACGGGAGGTTTCTTGAAGCAATCGCGGAGCATATGATTGTTCTTCGACAGAATGGGCACCACATATTAGCTGTTTTTGAGGACATTAGATTTAATCTGGCAGTTATTTTTCCAATTTCTTCTTGGACATCATTCCAGTCACGGGTGGTAGGTTCCTTCGAAGAGGATGGCTTCACTGTGGTTGAATCAGCCACGGTGGAAATCTGTTCACTGACGGGACGAACATATTGTGCAGTTATTGCCATCCAAGATTGACGTTCCGTCTCCACCCGGTCCATAAATTTCTGTAAGGGGATTTCATCTTCCACAAAACTACTCACCTTTCTGCGTGCCTCCTTTGGCATGCCGTCCATGATATTCCTTTTTAGAAATCGGTCTCTGTTTGGGAGCTTCTCTTGCGGGAACTTCATGGATATGGACGCATATTGGCAGATTACTTGGTGACTGAAGATCTGAGGTGGGTCCTCCCAGTCATAATTCCTTGCTTCCAGCTCTTGCCATGCTCTGTCAAAGTTCAAGTCGCCTACCAGTTCGCTACGGAGGAAATTCTTCAAATCACACCACCGCCTAACTTTTCCTTGGCTGACGGCATACTGTATGAGACTGGCAATCTGACTACTCACCCTTGCCTTAGCTACGCGTAGTCAGTCCTCATCCTCATCACAACTGGTTTCAACTTGTTCAAGGAAAAGGCTTAGCAGACTTTCCTCTCCAACTCCCTGCAAGTGGCTCAACTCTAGTTTTTCTATATCCTTCGCCTGAATACGGAATTGCGGAAGTGGAAAGGCAACCATCTCTCTGCCACGAAATGGATTATTAGGTGACAAGCCTTGCAGCACTGGCTGTTCAGGAATATCCGATGTCTGCGTATCTGCTTGGAAACTCCTCGAGGGGGATGCTAAAGTTTTGGCACCAAATGGATTTGAAGGTTGTTGCCTGCGAGTCATCACCTGCTCAAACACGTCCGCGTACTGTGCACAAAGCTGCTCATATTCGGCAGTAATATCTTCCTGTTTACCTTCCACGTAATGCACCATGATGAAAGCATACAAGGAATATTTCTGGTCTCTCTCAATCATTTACAATAAGTGCCGACCACTAAGAAGTCCCAATGAACTTCAGAATCTTCACAGCACCCAGTTGGCTTCATCAAACCTGCACTCACAGACATCGGTCCATGACTTACCACTATTTACTCTGAGTATTTCCACTGACAGGAGAGATCTAGGGAGACAAGAATACTCAAAACTTTCTACACACTGGATTCAAGAGGGTCCAGGGGATAACCACTTTCGCCACATAGAAAAGAAAGGTTTATGGAGGAATTTTAATTAAGTCAGTGATTATCCCACTATAGCTGCCACCAAATATGTATTGAGAAATAATAACAATTTTAATTTAATTCTCTATTCTTTATAACTGTCTGCCACCAATATGTGATGAGCAAAATTTTAAAACAGAAATAGCCACCAGCCTTGTGATGGGTAAACTGGACTGTCTAAGAAGATTTAGAATTAGTGTTATATTTTCTTGGGATCAGCCTACAGGTTATGCTCGTGACAATAGGGGTAGCACAAGGGTAGCAATTAGCCTGAGCAGCCGTAGACCTGTAACAGGATGGGGATAAGCGTGGACTTTGATACTTACTACATATATCATGAGAATCTCGGTCCACTGGATTTCAGCGGGAATGAGTAGTCTCCTCTTCAATAGTTCTCTCCTTTGTGTGAATTACGTCATTACACTCTCAACAAAAATATTATACCATTATTACCAACAAAGTGGTAGGTGGTGGCGACCATCATCCACTCACTTGATGTAGTGCTGCCTACTTCTTCCTTAGCCTCTATCATTCTTTTTGTGTGCCTGCCCTCCTCTCTTCTTATTTCTTTCATCTTTCCTGTCACTTCTTACTGCTTTTCTTTCCTTTACATGTGGCTTTACATTGAGTGACAAGCCAAATGGTTTCCTGTAAGCCAAGAAACCATTTACAACGCTGGGTGGTAACCATATAACCAAACCATACGTGCTCCCTACGTGTCAACAAGTGGGTTGGTGGAGGGTTAGTGCCCCTCCCCGTAAAATAAATAACTCAAAGTCAAATGGCCACCCCTTATGGGATTATGGTGTCTAGCAATAGATAGATAGATAGATTACCAACAAGCCATGTACAGTCTTCATGAGCAGGAGAAGGAAGAAGACCAGTATGAATGCAGGATTACATGGATTTTTATTACACACTCCAAAAACTCAACTAAAATGCAAGAATGGAAAAGAATTTCGATAGTAACTGGTTCACAATTGGTTGGACAGATAGTATATGACACCACTTTGTTTGGGACGAGTCTGATCAGGTATTAACATTCTAAATATACCAGAAATTCATTTTAATTACAATCAACACACCACCCTCTGGGTGTACTCTTGATAAACCATGTTATAAACCTCTAATACCATCCCTCATTGACATAAAGGTACCCTACCAAGATATAATGGGGCATGGGTATGACCACGGGGTCACAAATAAACAAAAACTAGTTTAAATTTCGGCCCCCTGCTTAAACAGATATCTAAGAATAGTCATTCTATTAAAAAAAAATCTGATATGAAAGTTGACTCTAGCCTGGTGCCAGTGAACAGGTTACTCAAATCACAGTTAATACCCTAAAATAGAGATCAAGCACTTCACAATCCTCTGAAAAAGAAAAAACATACTTCCAGTAACCTGTTATTCACTTTACAGATTTACCTTATATAACTGAGAGAGATATACCTTATATATATAACTGAGAGAAATATACCTTATATATAACTGAGAGGGATATACACCTTCCCTTTTCCTCACATTTTAAAATGATGACGAAACTGAAAGAATAGTACAGTGCCACAATCTTTACCAGAACATTCTCTAAATTTGAAAGTTTCTCACTCAACGGTCCAAACGGCTGGTTAACACCCGTGTGTATTCTCACTTAGTTATTTCTGTTTCACGCAGGTTGGGACCCAAAACAATTCACAAAGTTGGTTTGATAATCAAAACTTCATTTAACTTCTCAAAACTGAGTGTGAATCAGCATCTGGGAGTCATACGGGGAGCACGTGTTACCCACCATTGATGGTGCAAGACCCGGAACTTTGCCATGGCTAACCTCCAACACAGATATCCTGTTGTCCTTCAGCCCAGCATTAATTGGCGACACCGCTAAACTCCTAGGACACTCCTCATCTCCAAACTCCTCAGCACGAAGAGGAAGAAATACAGTGCTTCCTCCAATTTTGCGAGAATATGGTCGACAAAAAACTTCGCAAAATCAAAATTCGCAAAATTCAAACAATTAAATATATGAAATAAATGCAAATTGGTCGACATCACCCCAAGGTAAGCACTTTTTCCCACTCTTTCTCTCGACTCTACCTCTTAATTTTACGATGATAAATGAAACAAACACGAACTGATGTACTGTACGGTGATATTAATGAGAAAACATCATAGGTAAGAAACATTAAAAAAATGCATTTACACTGAAGATTGGCTTGGTGTACGGGACTGGTGGCGGGGCGAGGCTTGGCTGCTGTGGCCCCGCGG
The DNA here is from genome assembly GCA_018397915.1 of Birgus latro. Taxonomy (NCBI): domain Eukaryota; kingdom Metazoa; phylum Arthropoda; class Malacostraca; order Decapoda; family Coenobitidae; genus Birgus; species Birgus latro. The sequence goes on from JAGKTI010036191.1 coordinate 11,034, forward strand.
GGCCTACGTCATCACTATCACTGTCGGCAGATATTTCCACATCTTGCTGTGTTTTTTCTGCCTCTCTCATGAATCCCTCG